>JAKSZT010053912.1:2988097-3120047 GCA_026826555.1 Tolypeutes matacus
AAGACAGTACAGTGTAGTAGTTAAGATGTGTTTCAGAGCGAATAAATAGAGGCATGTGGGGTCTTGGGTACCCCAAGGGTAAAGTCTATGACCTTAGATCCTGAGGAAACTAGTTAACTTCTATGAATATTAATTTCTTCATCTCTATATTGGGAATAATAGTAATATTTCTCTTCTTAGGGATATTTTAAAGGTAAATGTGATAATATATGTAAATAACTTAGCACAATGACTTGAACATGGTAAATACTCTCTAAATATAACTTCTTACTGTTTTACTATGATAGGGACATTGTCTTTGAGTAAACAGCGGATGAGCTGCACCTAAAAGAGTAGGTAAATTTTTGACCGCTGGTGGGGTGTGCAGGTGGACATAGAAGCAGAAAGAGCAAAGGGAAAGAAGTATTTTCAAAGAGGATTGAAAAGAGAGGTTTCACTAGATCAGGATGAGCTTGTTGGGGAGAGTCAAGAAAAGTAGAATGAAGTCAGCTTATGGAGGGCTCCATATACCGGATTACAGGATTGGAAGCTTATCTTAAGTATATTTGGAAAGGTTGTAGCAGGAAAGATAAATAATAATAATAATTATTAAATAATATAATTGCTAACACTTCATGAGCACTTGCTAATTGTTGAGGTGGTTTTAAGCACTCTGTATACATCAATCCATTTAATTCTTAATAATCACCACCCTAAAAGGGGAGGGGAATACTATTGCGATCGCTATTTTTAGATGAGAGAACTGCTCAAAATAACTTGCAAAGTCACACAACTAGGAGATAGATGATCTGGTAGGTTAAATTGGAATTTTAGGAATATCGTCCTGGCATTTCTATGTAGAATGGATTGAAAGTGGAGGGGACTAAGGAAGGAAGTTGTTACATATGAATAATTGACCTTGGAGAGATCCATGCTTTCAGGTAGTCAATGCTAAAATAAGGAACAGAGAAGAGCATTAGATAGACTTGAAGGGGTTGGAAAACTATAGCCTGCAAGCCATATTTGGCCCACTACTTGTTTTTGTAAATAAAGCATTATTGGAAAACAGCTACATCCATTAATTGTCCATGGTCACTTCCACACTACAATTTGAGAATTTGGTAGTTTTAACAGAGACTGTGAGGCCTGCAAAGCATAAAATATTTACTATATGATTGTTTGCAGAAAAAAGCTTGTCAACCCCTGTTGTAGAATAGTGAGTGGTAAGACCTTGGGCTTTGCTTCCAATTTGAGCTCTACCACTATCTGTGGGCAAGTGGACTTAGCAAATCAAATATATGGATAAATGTGGTTACTATGGACCCTACACAAAAAGATGATGAATATATAACACTGAACCTCAAAAATCTTATAGGTAACTCATCCTAAAACTGCAGATTCCAATTTTACTATGAATCTGACAAATTGTGTAGGATTAATTTGTAGGAGAATTCGTGTTTTTTTTCCTATCAAAATTAAAACAAGAAGAAATCCTCAATAGAATAGGAAGAATTTTCTCAATCTGCAAAGATTGAGGGCTCCCTTATGTGAAATTCAAAAAGGATAGTCACTATAACCTCTTATGAAACATTGGATAGAAACTATAAGATTCAGCCAAATCTTTCTGCTCTATGCCATTACTCCAGCTTCCACTATCAGATTTAAGGTTGAGTCATATAACCTATAATAATTCCTCTTTTCTCTGAATTGCAAGTGCCCTTGCAATATGTATTACTCATTCTATCCCTTAATTATATAACCTTTGAATTATCTCAGGTTATCCATGTATGTCTCTTCAACTAGATTATAAACTCATTGAGGGTAGAGACATCTTCTACTACTATACTTGTTTCCCACTACTCTGAAATGAAGAAATGATTCTTTGATTGTTTAATTAAAGGAAGTAGATTAAAATGTTAATGGTAGATAAAGTGTGTTCCTCTGATCCTATGTCTGTTGGGTGCTTCATATGAATTAGCTGTAATCCTCACAGCAACGTGAAAGGTGGTTTTTGATGGCCCTCCAGGCGAGGCAGTAGGTCCAGCTTAAAATCTTGGGAGTGATCTGAATTATAATGAGCTGGGTTATGACTTGAGCTTTTCTCCATATAGGTATCGGAAGGTTGTTTCCAATAACTGCACCGATGGAGTGAGAGAACAGTACACAGCCAAACCACAGAAGTGTCCAGGGAAAGCCCCGCGGGGGCTCCGGATCATCACTGCTGATGGAAAGCTGACAGCGGAACAAGGGCACAATGTCACCCTCATGGTGCAGCTGGAAGAGGTAGGACTGATTCCTGTGTCCCCACTGCCTTCTGGAATCAGTGATTTTTCCTAAGGAATCATGGTTTTGTTTATATCTCTCTCTTTTGTTTTTAAAGATTTATTTTTATTTATTTATTTCTTCCGCCCCTTTGCTATTTGAGCTCACCATCTGCTCTCTGTGTCTGTTCATTGCGTGCTCTCTGTGTCTATTCATCTTCTTTTTCAGGAGGCACAGGGAACAGAACCGGGGACCTCCCACGTGAGAGGGAGGTGCCCAATCGCTTGAGCCACATCCACCCCCTGCCTGTTGTGTCTCCCATTGTTCCTCATTGTGTCATCTCATTGAGTCATCTTGTTGCATCAGCTTGCTGCGCCAGCCCTTTGATTCAGTTTGCTGTCTTACTCGTTCTCTTTTGGAGACACCAGGAACTGAACCCGGGACCTCTCATGTGGTAGGCAGGCACCCAACTGCTTGAGCCACATCTACTTTTCTACATATCTCTTTTAACTTTCTCAATTTTGGGCATGTCAAATATTTTCTTTTATTCTATGTTTTGTTCCTTCTGATTAGCTATCAATTCACCTTCTCTGACACTTTTCTTTAATTGTTTTCTTTTTTCTGTGTGTTGTTCTCTCCTGTTTAGTCTCTCACCTCTTGGGTGTTCTATTTGATTTAACCTTGACTTATTGGCACTTTTAGCAAAATGTTGTCTCAGAATACATTAATGGTATTCCTGGAATAATTTAATACATACACATACACAACCAACCAGAAAGATTCTGTTTTCTTTCTCTGAAAGCCCGAAGTCCTGGCTTTTCTTTCCAAAGGTGACATGCTACTCATACATATAGCACTATGGCCAACCTGAACATGAGTCAGCAAAATTTCTTTGGCAATTGAGAGTTTTATATCTTTGTAGCACCTCAGGGATATTATTCTGAGCATTAATTATTATTTGTCAAGTTACTGTTGTCTAAATTTCTGACTACCTAGGTGGTAGATAAGGTGAAATTCATGCTATATATTTTAGAATGTACACAGGCATTTTTGTCATCATGTAAATGAGGATGATGTCCTGTAAAGAATAAGCACTTTTATTAAATGAATCCAGTTGTTAAGCCAGGTTCTCCTATCTGCAACCACATTATCTGAGTACCTAAAAGCACTGTGCTAGGCCCTGTGAATACAAAAGGATTTCAAAAGTTAGTCATGACACCAGAATGAAGATCAACAAAAGTGACTTCCAGCTTCCTTTCTAAATAGCCCTGTGGCTCTCAGTCCTCAGTATGCATTACAATGTCCTGGAGAACATGTTAAAACATGCTTTCCTGAGCTGCAGCCCCAAAGGTTCTGATTCAGTAGTTTGAGGTGGGGCCCACGAACTGGCATTTAAAACCAAGCTCACAGGTTTTGCATTGTGCTTCAAAAAAAAAAAGTTTTTTTTAAGTTCAAGGCCAGGAAGGACAGAGAAATCTGAAAGTATCTGAAGCAAAGGGGAAAAGATGACAATTTAGCATTGCTTTGTTAGGTTTGATTGAAATCATTAGTATTTTCATTCTTGTAGGTGAAATAACTGATATAATGAGTTTGACATTCTGGTACAGGTGATTTGGATGCTGCTGGGCTGAGGCCCACACTTGGGAAACCAGTGCTCTGACATAATATTCCTTTCTAGTACCCCTCTATAGACTGTCTTTAACCATACTCAATCTCCTAAATACTAACATTCCCCAAATTCTTCAGTTTTAACTGGAAAGATATAGGAAAATTCAGGTCACTTAGAATTGCTCACATTTCCCATAAATAAACTCTTTGGGGACTTATGATAGACTAGCTTGCAGCAGACCAAGTGTCTATGTTTATATTTAGAGCAAGAATGAGAATGAGAAAGGAAAGAGGGAAAGGCACATGGGAAAACAACCAGGAGGATTTAAGAGGCCACAAATCCTTTCTTTTTTTTTTTTTTTTTTTAAAGATTTTATTTATTTACTTTATCCATTTTAAACGCCCCCTTCCCCATTTGCTGTTTTTGTGTCCATTTGCTGGGCAATTCTCTGTGTGTGTTTCCTGCCATCTCTTCTCATCCTCCTCCTCCAGTCTTCACCAGGATTCGATCCTGGAGACCTCCCAATGTAGGAGAGACGTGTTCTGCCGCCTGCGCCACCTCAGCTCCTGGCTTCTGGAGCTTTCGAAGCATCTCGTCTTGTCTCTCCCCTGTTAGGTCATCATCCTGCTGCATGGCTCCCGGGGCCCGACAGCTCAGCGGCACACAGAGCCTGGCAGCCCATGCGCCTTCTATATATATATATATTTTTTATTTTACTGGGAGGTCCCGGGGATCGAACCCAGGTCCCTCCATATGGCAGACGGACGCCCAACCATTTGAGCCACATCCGCCCCCCCACAAATCCTTTCTTAAGAGCTGGGAAGTTTATTGATATGACTAACATTTTATGTTGTATTTCCCCTCACAAACCTTAACAGTTGGTATGCCACATTGTGTAAGAGGGTCAGATTCCCAAGAGGAAAGTGTGGGCTAAATTTTGTTGGTGGACTCATGAGGCTGGAAGGATAAAAACTGGACTTTAGCATATCCAAGGCAGCTGTGACTCATGAGGACCAATCCCAGAGAGAAAGGAATCACAGAGAAGTAGCCCAATATTCTGTGCTTTTTATGTTCTATTGGTATTTACCAATTCCTAAGGGGTACCAGTGAAATAGAAAGTCTAAAAAAAAAAAAAAAAAAACATGAGAAATTAAGCAAAGATTTAGAAGTTTTACATTTTTGGGTAGAGAGAAAATTGAGTTCAGGGTGAGACTGGATTGGTGGTGGGGTGGGGATGTGGGGGGAGCCTGATAAAAATTCTCAGTTCTTGGGACTCCTGGAAAGATATCCCTTAAGGATAAGGTTAAAGCAGAACTAGACCAGACCCTTTAAAACCAAAATCCAAACTCAAATTAGTTCAGTTTTTGAATGGGTTAAGGTGATTGATTTTCCCCTATCCTAAATGTCCACTGGGAGCTAAAATATTAAATCCTCTTTGGAGTAAAATAGCATCAACCAGAGACTCTACCTGTTTTTTTTTGTTATTGTTGTTGTTGTTTTTCATATAAAAGTTTGGGCATTTAATGAAAATTCCCAGGTATATAAAGAAACATGGCCAGTAGGGATAAAAGGAACAGAAAAAGACCACAGTTGTTTGAAATGTAGGGTTTATCAAAATTGGCCTTTAAAAAAGCCATGATTTTTATATTCATTAATATGAAACAAGATGGAAAATTCAACTCTTGGACAGTAATTAATAAGAATTATCAAATGGAAGTTCTAGAAATGAAGATGTAAATAACTGAAAGTAAGAATTTATGAGTTTATAGAAGATTGAACTCAGATGAAGAGAGGAAGAAAGGAGAGTTGGAAATATACCATCTGGAGCATGAAAAACAGAAGGATAGAAAATTGAGGAAAGAGTAATAAGAGACAATTGAAAAAGAACAAAAGGGGCTAACATAGATTTAATTATATCCCAGAAGGGGAGGAGAGAGATAAGAAGCCAGAAATATATTAGAAAAAATAATGACCGAGAATTTTCCAAAACTGATTAAAGATATCAACACATAGTTTCAGGAGAAGCAGCAAACTCCAAGCAGGATAAATACAAAAAAACCCATACTTAGTAACATCATATTCAAATTGCTGAAACCTAAATAAAAAGAGAAAAAAAAAAATTAAGCCCAGAATAAAAAAGAATGACATCTTTAAAGTGTTGGAAGAAAAATTGTGAAGTAAAATAAAGACATTTTTTCAGAAGAAGTGACATTAGTCATATAAGCAGATTTCTATAAAGAGAACTACCAAAAGTTATTCCTCAGGCAGAAGAAAAGGAGCACAGTCAGAAGAACAAAAGTAACGAAAGGATGAAGAGCAGGAGAGAGGGTATGTACATGGGTAAATTGAAATCAACTAACTGTACGGACCAATAATAATAATCAGCTCTTGTATTTAAAATATATGTTGAGTTAAAATATAGGACAACAGTTGCACAGAATGTGGGAGGGAATCAAGCGGAGTTAAAGTGGTCTAAGGTCCTTGAAATATCTGAGGGGAGGTGAAAATATACTTTATATTGACATTAAAATGTCTAGAATGTGTGCTTAAATAGCTAGAGTAACATCTAAAACAATTAATAAGAGAATGTTTAACTTTCAGGCTATTGACAGAGGAATTGGAATAATTTTTTTTTAAATGCCTGATTAATCCAAAATAAGATAAGAAAGGGGAGAGAAAAGAACATAATACAACTATGACAAATAGAAAGCAAATACTGAAATGGTATGTATAAACTGAAATATTATCAGTTATTACATAAAATACATAATTCATGATTTATGTGTCCTATTAAAAAAGATATCCTCTATGCTTTACTTTCACTTCCATATTTAGGTCTGTGATCCATCTTGTTTTAATTTTCTGTCTATTGTGTGAGGTAGGTGCCAAGGTTTATTTATTTACTCCACATAAATATCCTGTTGATCAAGCATTACTGGAAAGACCATTCTTATCATACTGAATTGCTATGATCCTTTGTCATAAATCAGTTGACATATATGTGTGGGTCTATTTCTAAACATTCTATTCTGTTCCTTTGGTCTGTTTTTCAAACATGCATTAATAACTAATTTCAAACACTGTCTTAATTACTGTAGATTTAGAGTAAGTCTTGATATCTGGTCATGAAAATCCTCTGAACAAATAGAACATTATACACACAATGCAATAAATGCATGGAAGGAAATAAAATTGCAATACATTTCAGAAAGAAATTTTGAAAGATTTAAATGAATGGAGTGATCGTGGTTATGGATTGGAAGACTCAATATTATGAAAAGATGCCAGGTCTTCCCATACTGATCCTAGATTCAAGGCACTCACAATAAAAATCCTAGTATTTATTTGTTTGGTGTTAAAATTCACGAGATGATCATAAAATTTATATGGAATTGCAAGGGCTTGAATAGCAAAGATAATCTTGAAGATGACGCCAGTGTTACATGACTTACAGTAACACACATAAAGCTATAGCAATTAAGAAAATGTGATGGCCTAGTTTTGTGTATACGTATAGATATCTATCTATCTATATACACAGACACATACGCACATACACATACATATACGTATGTTTTACATACACACCCACCCACCATGCAAACTTATGAAGGAGAATAAAGAGTCAGGATACCTACTCAGCTATGTACACCTGCTTTATTTATGACAGGTGATACGCTGGCATGCAGTAGGAAGAGAATCTTGTTTTCAACAAATAGTGCTAACACATTGAATATCCATATTGGGAATACATGAATCTTGACCTCAAACAAAACAAAAAATTAATTTTAAGTGAATTTTCAATCTAATTGTGGAAGATAAAACTGAAGTTTCCCAAAGAAAACACAGTAGAATATATTCAGGACCTTGGATTAGGCAAAGATTTCTTTAAACAGGATACAAAACCCACCAAGTAAAAAGGATAATATTTTTTAATTAGACTACATTAACATTAAGACTTTTTGGTTTTCAAAAGATACTCTTTGAAAATAAAAGTGTAGACCCCATTGGGGAAGAAGGTATTTGCAATATATAATTTCAATAAAGGACTCATACCTGGAAATTATAAATAACTCCTACAAATCACTAAGAAAAAGGCTGGCACCCAATAGAAAATGGGCAAACTATTTAAATAGACATTTCTCAAAGAAAGTACCTTAATAGCCAATAAGTTTATGAAAATGTTTCAATATCACTACTCATCAAGAAATGCAATTTAAACTATAATAGGATATTACTGTACACGCATTAAAAAGCCTACAGTTAAAACCAATTAACAATATCAAGCATTGTTGAGAATATGGGGCCACTTTCATACATAGGAACTTTCACACAAGGCTCTTTGGAGTGTATGTACCATTACTTTGGAGACTTTTTGACATTGTCTAGTATATCTGAATATATGTACACCCTATGACCCGGCATTTCCAATCCTAAGTATATACGCATCAGTTATTCATACATAATGTGTACCAAAATAGTAAAATTATTCATAAAAGCCTCAAATTGGAAACAACCTAAAAGCTCATCAATAGTAGAATGGCTAAATAAATACAAAATGGAATACTATACATCAGTAAAAAAAAAGAACAAACCCTAACTGTACACAAAACCTTGGATGAATCTCACACCCAAAATGGAGCTAAAGAAGTCAGTCTTTAAAGACTGCATATCGTATGGTTCCATTTAATTAAACTTCCCAAATAGGCCAAACTAATTCATGGTGATAGAAGGGGGAATCATTGTTACATTGGGTGGTGTCGTGACAGGGAGGGAATACTGGAGGATTCTGGGGAGCTGGCACAGTTTTATTTCCTGATCTGGATGTGTATACCTCGCAAACATTAATCAAGCTCTGGATTTCATGATTTGCATATTTTTCTTTATGCATCTTATATGTTAAGAAAAAGTTTACTTAAAAATCATTTTAGGATTTAAAATAAAATGTAGTCTTTATACTTAACTCTTTGAAAAATGTAAGAAAAAGAAAGAAAACCTTTTGGGGACTGCTAGGGAATAATGCATTTCTCTGGCAGGTCCTCCAGTCTATGTTTACCTGCAGGTTGAATATGAAGGTCCCTTTTCCAGAGACACAAGTAATCTGATTATGATGCCTAGGAGAGCAACATCTTATTTAAGGAGGGGTTGTTTATGCTGAGCAGGCCTCAAAATTCAAACTGCTGTTCCAATGCAAACAGAAGATACTGAGATCTAAAACATGAACTCCCCTTGCAAATGATGGAGAACATGCTCAGGGACAGAGGCCAGGCTCTCATTTGTTCAGCACTGCTTTCCATGTGGCAAAGATCATCAGGCAACTCAAAGTGGGATGAGTGATGTGAGAACAGATTAGGGAATCTGGTTCTAAAATGTGTGAATTCATCCCTTCTGGGAGCAAGAGGAAAAACAAGTAAGTCAGGTTGTTGCACTTGAGTGGGCAAAGCTCCCACAGCAGGGGTGAACTGTACTGCTTTCAGCGTCAGCCAGGCCTCTTGATGCCCCCGTCTCCTCTCTCCTCATGCAGAGCACCAAGCAGGAGGCCAGGGGACCTCATTCTTGATTGTGGATTCTGTGCTAATAATTCAGAGTCTCCCTTATAGAAACGACCTCAGGTTCTTGGCTAATCTTTGGGTTATGTACATAGCATGAACTTTGAATGAGCTGAGTGGTGCAGAATAAAGAAAAGCACAGTGTGCTCCGAGAAGATGGGAAGCATTGAAATTTGACACCATAACAACCATTCAGATACCCAACATTCACTGATCCCCAAGTAGATTCCAATTTGTGCGATGACAAGGGTTACCTCATTTCAAGCTCACAGCAACTGTATGGGGTTAAATGATACAATCACTATCATTTTAGAAAAGGTGCAGCTGATACATAGGAAGGCAAAATCACTTACCTAAGACCACAGAGTTACTAAATAGTAGAGCCAGAGGTCAAATCCAGCATCTGTGGTGTCCTGACTTTCTATTGCTTCTTTCTGGTGGAAAAAACTTTTTTTTTTTTTTTTCTGGGAATGAAATTCATGTAGTTCTTGAGGCTCCTAGAAATCCTTGGCTTGGGGCCAGGTAGTGACAAAGATCAAGGAAGAGATCAATCTAGTTTGTCCTATGCCTGCCCCTGTATTCTGCTTATCGGGATCTTCTTAGACACCGGTCAATAAATCAACCAAGATTTCCCTCCTGGCATTTCTGAGAATATCCTTTGGCTTGGAATCCGTTATTTGAAAATAATTTCAGCAAAGACAGACACAAAATCCTCTCTTGGGTTTTCCCCTCCTTGTAACATTATGTCTTTATTGAATACCTGGCACTGCTTTGTCCACTTTGAAGAATATTGGGAAACAGGATAGGAACATTTGAGGAGTTAAGAATCCTTGTAAACCAAATTTACACAGAGGCATGTGTATGAATTAGGCTATATTAATTTTTAATAATAATAATAAAGTCCAAAACAAAGCAAACAAAATCTGACATGAGCCCCCTCTGGCAATATATGGGGGTTAAAACCCTTCTTAAAATTTATGAGTCTATGTCTTATTTGAATTTAATGCTCCTGAATTCACTTTGAAAATACTGTCTGACTCTTGTCCCCACACTTGGTGCCATTTCCTCATAACTATAGGAATATCAATGCCAATCTTCTGATGCCCCCAAAGCCACAAGCTATCCTGGTGTCAGAGGAACCCAGAAGTCTCTGCTACCTCTGGATCTGAAACCACAGCATGATTAATGCAGAAGTGGGCAGAAGACTCTTCTCCCCAACTTGCTTTCATATTCTGTCAAGCGCCAAAGCTTGTGTCTTTTTGTCTCAAGGTTTACTCATGCATCAACTTTCTCCTGTAGTCTTGTCTTCCATCTATGGCACCAGGTTGGGCTAGGGACTGGCCTCTTTCTTTGTCTCCAGGTAGTGAGATACAGAACCCCTTCACGTAGGCTCCATCCTATCATCAACTAAAGGCCTAGAGACCTGAAAGGTCACCTGCCTCAACAGGCGGTGAGACATGGGTTTGTTTGTTTGTCTGCAATAAATACTTTACTAGGTGCCTATTTTCTATCAGGTACTTTTCATTCAGGTATAAACATAATTCCGTTTGTCTGAATGCATGTTTTGTGTTAAAATTTTATTCTCTTGTATCAAATTTTAAATAAAAAATCTGACCACAGGAAGTAGAAAGTGGCAGATGCTTTCTTTTCATTCCAAATAATAAAGGGAAAAGTAATTTACAACATTATACCATAATAATCTATTTTTTCTCCGATAAACTATAAATATCAGTAAGGTTCGAATCAGTCTTTTCCCCCCGATAAACTATAAATATCAGTAAGGTTCGAATCAGTCTATTTCTGGTTGCAGCTTTAGCATCTCGGCTTCCAGTGCCTAACCTATAACAGGAACTCAGTAAATGTGTGTAGTTTGAATAGTTTTCCCCCAAGGAATATAGAGATAAAGCCCAAACTTGAAGTGAAAAGACAAAATTTGCATAACATCTAACACACGTTAAAGTCTTCACCTGAAATCTAAATCCCTTCTTTCATCCTTTACTTCTGCATGTCTTAATTCCAGTTTAAGAATATCAATGAAAACATTGCTAAAACCAGAGCAAATAAGAGAACTTCTTATTCACAGAAGATAATCAAAGGCTAGGTACACTGATGCGGCCTAACTCCATGTACAATAGGATGTATCTGAGCCAGAATTCTGCAGATTTGATGTGTGCAAGTAATGAAATCTCTTCCTCCAAATAGCATATGAGGCCACTCTTGAAACCTAGGTGACAAAAACGAGTCTATAATAGTCCTCCTCCAAAATTGATGTGTTACTAAGAGAACCACATAACTCTTGAAATTAATGAAAAATCGCATTGCCAGGAATCCCATCCCTGATGCTTTCAAGACTCCCTTCAAGTGCACACTAATGCAAGAACCTTCATTAGAAGCCACAAGGTGGGAAGCGAATGTGGCTTAAGCAATTGAGCTCCTGCCTACCACATGGGAGGTCCCAGGTTCGGTTCCCAGTGCCTCCTGGAGAGGGCAAGAAGACAGCGAGCTGATGCGATAGGTGGGTGCAGCAAGCTGACGCAACGAGATAACGCAAACAAGAGACATCAGGAAAACATAATGAGAGCCACAACAAAGCAGGGAGCGGAGCTGGCACAAGTGATTGGGTGCCTCCCTCCCACGTTGGAGGTCCTGGGTTCAGTTCCTGATGGCTCCTAAAAGAAAAAAGAAAACCGCACAACAAACAGACACAGCAAATGCAAACAATGAGGGGGTGGGGAGAATTAAATAAAATAAATCTTTAAAAAAAAAAAAAGAAGAAGAAGAAGCCACAAGGCAAGTAGGCCAGTTCTGCTTCCATTTCAGATTCCTGGCAAATCCAAGAACACACACACACACATCATGCATGTATGCATCACTCTTACCTTAAAGACAAAGAACACTTGATCCAGGGACAATCAGGAAGTTGTGTCTAAGAAGCTGAATAGTTTCCAACTACACCTGCATGATAGGAAACCAATTGAAGAATTCTGCACTGAAACTCAAACATCCGATGAGAGGTGAGATCTCTCTGCCTGAGGACTTGTTGAAGATGAATTTCCCCTGGCCCACTAATGAGCACCTAATGAACCTATATACTTTGAGCACAATTACTCACCTTCCCAGGGAAACTCAATGCGAGGACCTAAAGGCACAGGATGGAAGGAGAAGGGCCGAATCAGTCTTAAGAACTCAACAAAACTAATTTGGAAGACATTCATTTGAGAGGACTGCTAAGCATAAGTAGTGCCTGCATGTTATGGAAGATAATTAAATCTGTTTTAAACAGCTGTAAGAATAAAGAGATGCAATTCACTGCATAATTTAAGACTTTTAAATTAAATCTGGGTCAAGGGACTAAAATTAAAACTTTGATCTGTATCTCATTGTTTTAATACTTCAATTTACATACAAAGACTGGAACTTAATAAGAAAAATTCATGATTATAACTTCCTCTGTAAGATTTAACTCCAAAACATGAGGGCTCCATCCTCATTCGATGGATTTCAATGATCCGTAATTTCACATACATTGAAATACTAATGGATGCATAAAAGTAAGCACAGTGTAATAACACACCATAAGTATTGCAGGATGCTGCTAGCCCTCAGATGGGAGAGAGGATGGCTCTTGATAAAATTTTCTGTGTAACACTCATTTGTCTGAATTCATGAAAGAATTTGACCTACTTTTACATCTGGAGAATAGGATATTTGGGCCTGTTTGAGATGGTAGGAAGATTTAGCAGGAGGTATTAAGTCTAGGCAGGTATCTGTTCCTAGGCAGATCAGAGCTGCTGCAGAGGCCTCAGCTGTTTTCTCCTTCCACGACAAAGTAGCGGGAGCTGGTTTTAATGAGCCATGGAGATTTAAGAGGCTTTCTCATGTATTATTCCTTACTCCATTTGGCTTTATTCTCTTTGACTCTAGCAAGGTAATTGAGTCACTTCATTTCTTCTTTCTTGTTGCTCAGTGTTAAAAAAGAAGAAGGAAATGAGGCAGACAGTTTAGGTTCTTTAGCCAGAGGCCTAGTGTCTAAACTTCAGACTGAATTGGTTGGCAGCTCTTTCTAAGGCTCTGCTTCTCTGTCGCCTCAGTATTGCTTGACATGTGTTTGGAGCATTGCTGTTCTTAAGCATCACTGAGAAAACGCATTCTAAAAAGTTCAGTCTGGCGTGATATGCAGGGAAGATGCTAGCTCATCCCTGAGAGTGCGGGTTCAGTGAACACACCGGAGGCTGCAGTCCTGGAGTGCCTTAGGTTGGGATTTCCAGTCTCCTAACCCTGCTGCCTTAGGCCCTGCAACTCTGATACCCCACTCCATGCACATAGGTGGCCGTGACCCCTGAATCAGGGCCTCACCACAGCACTCAATTCTTTATGGAATGTGCAACTTCCTCAGGCTTCTGACTTTTCACTTTACCATTCATGGTCCCCTGACTCTGACTCACCATCTCAGCCTAATCTACCATTATTGTACAACGGAGAGTCTCCACCAAGTTACAACAGCACCCAGATGGGTTCTTCATCTTCCCTGAGAGTTGAGATTATTTCAGCAGCCTGAGGGATATTGGAATATGTGTGAATGTTCAATGATGCCGATAACAAGAATAGTAGAATTTTAAAATCACAGATTATCTGAGCTGGAAGTGACCAGTAGGATCTTCTCATCTACCCATTTTAAAAATTTACAGGTAAAGAAATTGAGATCCAAATGAAAAATGTTTTTCAAAGGGCCTCTCCCTAGACCTCCTAACTCCCGGGTAAGCACCTGGCTTTTGTAAGGCACCTCTTCCGCACATAGCATCTCTGCAGACCTTTGTAAACTTGCTTACGTTCCAC
Source organism: Tolypeutes matacus (assembly GCA_026826555.1). Classification (NCBI taxonomy): domain Eukaryota; kingdom Metazoa; phylum Chordata; class Mammalia; order Cingulata; family Chlamyphoridae; genus Tolypeutes; species Tolypeutes matacus. Next base: position 3,002,333 of record JAKSZT010053912.1, read on the forward strand.
AACAACCTCATTATTTGAAAGGGGTGAAGTGACATCCAGGGCAAGAAATCATCTATTCATAAATCATATATCCATTGCATAGAAGCGGTTTTATGACTTGATGAAGCCCTCCAAGTGATGCTAGGTATGGAAATTTTGAAAGCTCTTTAAAACTGTTGTCAGCATAATGCTAAAGCAGTATAATGATTGCATTGTTGGTCTTGTTGTGTATGTGTCCATGTGCATTTTCATTCACTGAAATGTTATCCACCAACGCATTAACAGAGTAGTCTGGTTATGGGGGATTTTAACTTTTGCATCATTTCATGTATTTCTGATTTTTCCAATGAGTATATCATACTTTCTCTCTCTGTCTTTTTTTTTTCTCTAATAAAAATAAACTTTTTTATTACATATTTTTAGTATGAGGAAAAACTACTTGCATGGTTTATTTCTAAAAGAATCTTCTTCCTACTCAAACTTTTAAAAAAAATTGTTCTTATTATACAACTGAATGCTTTACATTTAGAATAATAAAACAGTCATTCAAGAACATTTATAAGAGGTGGGTCATTTGGCAGCCCCAATTTTTCCTACTAAAGCATGCAGAGGTAATTTAAATTCAATGGTAACAGTATAGCAATATCTTTTATCACCTCAAATAGTGTTTCCAAAGCACAATGGTTCAAGGTTTTGAGCCTATCAATACCACAATATCTAGATGGAGTAAAGAGGCTTCAGCTTACAATCAGCTATCTGTTTACACCAACCAAGTGTCCTTATGGTATTCTCTTCCATTCCAAACCAGACATCAAGTACAGGAGACGTAGAAAGGAATTTTGGGATTTTGCTGTTCAAGCAAATTCATGGTGCCCATTTGCAAGGGAAGGACTAAACCATTTTGTGATACTTCAGTTGGGAGTCAGTGGCCTGGAAGTATTTGTATCTTTAGTTAGGCAAGTACTAAGGATGAAAGTCCTAAAAGTACAGCCTGAAAAAAACCAGCCATCTGCAAATATGGTGAAAGTCCATATTTGCCCACCTGACCTCACTGGCCTTGTCAGACTTTAGTTCTTGGATGAAACATTCCGAGCTCCAGGCTCCACCCTCCTTGCTGTGGTGAACGCTCGCCCTGCAAGTCAGACCATTCATGTTCATTGCTGCCTTCACCTGCAGAGAGGCTCGGGCTCTGCACATTTGGAGATACACCTGTGCTTCAGAAAACTCTCTCTGAATCTTCAGTTATTCATGTATCTGAACCTCTTGGGACCGTTGTCCAAGCTCAGTTTTAAAACTGAAGTGAAGCCCATAGGACATGATTCAAACTAAACAGTTAGGTCATCTGCTCTCCCAGCTGATGTGGTAAAGCAACCTCAGCTTTCAGCAATGGTAGCACCTCTTGGAAGGGATATCAGAGATGACTAAGAGCTTGCTTGGAAACAGAAGATAGGGCATGTGCAACTGCCTTTTCTCGTAGACCTTTGTTGCCCTACGCTAGCTTACCATCACAAAATAGCACACGGGCACATCCAGCACAGCTACAGGACTTTGTATCCTGATTAATTTTATTTTATTTTTTGTCATTACTCATACCACCAGGGACTCTCACGATCACATTTTGCTACTTCCATGGTATTTTATAAAGCCTGGCATATGGCACTAGGATCCTCTTACAGCACTATTTTCTGAAGATCAGATCCATCCTGGCATTTCTCTAAAAGGTTTTCTTAATTGAAGTTTGCAAAAGCTCTCTGGCTTCACAGATTACTGAAGCTGTTCTTCATCGCCCACCTGGGAATGAGAACAATAGAATCGTTTGTATGCTTTCTGTGAACTAGCTGTAGGAATGCTGGATCTGGAGTTAAGAAAAGTTCAGTTCAAACTGTCTTGTGACTATAGAAAATCTTTTAACATGCCAGAGCATTTTAGGGCTGGAGATTAAATGAGATAATATATGTAGAGGACTAGTTATTATTGCTGGCACATGAAGTTTTTAAGAAATGCCCTCCCTCTTCTTCCTTCAACCCCCAAAGGGTGCTCTAGAACAATCTAGAACTTGCCCTCTGAATTTATGTAAGAAGTCACCAGTCAGGATTCAGTCTTTCTGAATGACCTCAGAATGGACACTGCTTCTCCCCATGGACTTATATCTACTGGCTGACAAAATCTCTTCTTTGAAAGACAGGGTACATTATACCATAGTGATCTTCGTTCCTGCTCTGTATGGAGACCTGGCTATCCTGTGTCTAAACCTATGCAAGACAATGGTAGGTTATTTTATCTCACACTCCCCATCCCTGCCTAAATATCCTTAGACATAAGAAGGGGCTGGAATATCTGATTTTTTTTCTGTCACTCAAATCTGCTTTATTGATATGTTTTATCTTACCTTTGTCAAAAGAGCATTGAAATAACAATAATACTTTAAGACCATAATCTGTAACAAATGTTCCACAACAACGTAAGGTGTTGGTGGAGGGGTATTGCATGAGAATTCTGCACCTTATGCATGATTGTTTTGTAAGTTCACAACTTTACTACTAAAAAATATATATATTTATAATAAAGAAATAAAAAACAATAGAATTCTAAAACCAAAGTTGGCTAGATCCCATCCTCAATCAAACCAATGTCTTATTGCCTTCTAGTAATTTCCCACATACTTAATCAATATTTACATATTTACAGTAATAGTAGAGATGAAATATTGTATTTTGCACTGTCTCTTATGTTATACCATGCCCCACCTCCTTTAAAATTTGGTGAAATCTTTTTTTCTCCTCATTTATTCTCTCTCCCTCTTAATACTGGCTGCACCCTCACCGCACCTCAGGGTAATCAATATTAACAGGTTATATTTGCCAGCACCTTTCTCTATGCTCATATACATACACACACAAATGTATAATTCATATATCGTGTTATTTTTTTGCATTTTTAAACATACAACTGTCTCTTGCTTATGATCTTAAAGGCCCTTAAGGCCCTTTCCAAGACTAAATTTCAGTGAAGGCTGAGTCAGGCCTTCCCTGGAGCTTTGTATGTATGAGTCTGGTTTCTGTCTCCAGTGGATCTCCATTGCCTTCAGGAGCATCTTGAGTCTTATTTCCTGGCCTGAGGCTGTCAGTGTCAAGTTACCTAAGCATATGTTTTCAATTTCTTCTCTGAAGCCATGTTATAGGAAATGATAAGTTCATACAACTTTCACGCCTCAGTTTAATCTTTGCTTCGTTGTGGCCACTGATATATTTGCTTTTCTGTTACAGAAGTCAGTGATGTCCTTGGAGATTGGATTCCTGTGACTTTTGGGCTTTCTCAGACACGTGCTTTAAACTAACATTCTCAGTTCTGTTTCTATATTAGGATACATGATTAAAAGCCATTTGATCTAAAGAGTTTGATATGAGATTCTGCATGTTTGCCAGCCTGGGTTCAGTTTCAAGAATGTTGCCTTTTCATTTAGCAGATTGAAGAAACTTTCAATTCTACCTGCGATTTTCCTGGCTACTGATTATGAACATCTGTTGTTTCTCATATGCTCTCTTTTCTTTCTGACTTGAGCATGATGCTGCTTCATGAGAGGGAAGAGAGAAGGGGAGTCTGGGGTCCATACCAACCCCACTTTCCATATCTGAGCAATGTCAGAGAGGGAAATAGAGCAAATCTAGGAATAGAATCCAGCAAGACAATAATGGGATTTCTTATCTTTCTTATCAGCCTTTCTCTCACTCTGAAAGGTATTTTAAGTAACTTTCAATTAAAGAAGCTCAAGGAGAACAGAGCTGGTTGCATGGATAACTTAAACCACTGGTGATCTCAAACCCTTTCTTAGGTCTCTATATCTAGCCTTGTGACTTCAGGCATAACATTTAAGCTCTCTGTGCCCCAGTGCTCCTGGTCTACCAAACAGAAATATCTCCCCTTCCTATCTCCCAGGTCTCCTAACAACCAAGTGAGATCATATACAAGAAATTATTTTGTTGAACAAACACATTCAAAATATGCAACATTCACAATTTATTGAACACAAAGGAACACAGTCACCCTTTCGGGCACTGAGGATACAGCCTGCAGCAAGGAGCACCCCAGCCCTCAGGAGTTTCACAAACTGCCCTCCTATCACCCAGCGGCTCATTCTCCTAGAGACATGAGCTAATCTTGACTGTGTGTGTCGTGGAAATTTTGCTTGTGATTGTGTTCCTGTCTACCAACAGTGAGGTTAGTTCTTCAGTGCCTGGCTTTATGAATGCATCTTAAAAAATCCTGGTGAGGCTTTACCATCATATCAAAATAGAGTAAGAGTATTTTAAATTAAAAATACCTTGTCATCTTCCCCCCAATCCTTGCTTAAAACACTTTATGCCTTCTCGTCACTCTTAGGTGAAAGATCAAAATTAGAAACTAAGCCCACGGGTCCTAAAAGATTTGTTTTTCCACCCCAGCTCATTTCATAACACGTTCCTGCTGGCTGTCTTTGTAGGTGTCCTTTCAATTCCCTCGCCCCTCCCATCTCCTTTCTGCCCCAGGACACTCGCACATTTGGTTCTCTCTGTTCTGGCTGCCTGGATTCCCTCACCTCCACCCGACTCTCTCATCTGCTTTGTCAGGTTAATATCTGCTCCTCCTCCAGGTCTTCTCAGCTCAGCCATCACTTCCTCTAGGAAGGCTTCCTTGAAGTTCCCAATCCCAGCAGATCTCCAGCTCTCCCTATTGTATAAGCTTACAGTACCATGCATCTCTTCCTCATATCACCCACTCTCATATTTCTTTTTTATTTGTGTGACTTCTTTAATTAACGTCCATCTTCCTCACTAGAAGTCTGTAAGTTCAGGTAAGTTGGGACCACATCTGTTTGGGTTTGGTAGGTTATTATTTACTTATCTGTGTCTTCCTGGTGGTGCCTGACACATGATAGACACTCAATAAATCCTGCTTCATGTTGGATGAATGAATGAATGACCAGAGAGCCAGTTAATACAGGACAAGCATGCCCAATCAAATGGTGCTCCAGAGAAGAGGCTCTCTTCTCTTTACTCTCTGATTCTCTGGCATCTCTAGTGCCTCAGATGGTGATCACAGGCCAAGAAAGCCAGAGACTGATGAGAGAGGAGCCCCAAAGTCATACAGTTAAGACTGTATTAGGGTTACCACTCACCTGAGAGCCCCTGAAGGCAAAGGCATGGGATCTAGCTAAGTTTGTTTTCATGGCCTGTCTCTGTAAGGGCAGTCTGACATGTGCACTAGTCTAGACATTGTGTATCTCTCTCTCTCGTCACCTGGTTGAGAACATTGTCATGCGTGGAGAATTAGGAGTGCTCTCAGGCCAAAAGACCAGTATGACGCAGTGGAAATCTAGACCGACAGAACCTGGGAGAGGTTTTATGTGTCTGATAGAGTCCAAGTAAAGACCCACAAAAGAAGACCAATGAGTATCAGATAGAAAGGACAAGTGAGAATCAAGCAACGGCAGCCAAAGTTGTGCCTTTCCAGTTGTGTGAGCAGCTGCCGTCTCTTTAGAGGCTGCAGTAGAATCAGCTGAAGAGGTTAGTCTGCCCCCTGTCCTCCTGCTAATGATGGCCGCTGCCTGATGTCCACTCTGGCCCTACAAAATACCCTCAGTGCCTGTCTCCCTCTCTCGTGCTCCTCTCTCGCTCTTGGTCTCTCTGCTCCCTCTTCCTCCCTCCTTCCCTCTGTCCCTCTCTAATGGAAACTGTATGGCTTCTTTTATCCCATGGTTCACCTGTAACTCCCAGCTAACCCTGAGAGTTCTCTCAGACACATGTTTCAAATTATCTGTGAGTAGATTATAAAATGGGCTCTTCTCCCATGCCTACACCCAGGGCTGTCTCAGCAGCACCTCTGTTGAAAAGCCAAAAACCCCAAGCATGGAAACCGACCAGAAACAGAATGAGAAATTGACTGGTTCACTTTGCTTGTCCAAATGAAGGACAAGTCACCAGGGATGGCAGATGTTTATTTTTATTAGTGGAAGGGGAATTCAGGTAATTACATTGTGTCTGGGCTTGTGGACATTTGTTTTGCCAGAGTTTCTTTTTCCACCCAAGGGGAGAATTTTTGTCCATGTGCTGCTCACTGAAGAGTTAGCTGCCATGTGCTACATACATGATGCTTGGTTGGGCAGAGGTCAGAGGAACAAGCCACCTCGATCCATAGGAGATGGACTGCTTTTTCCTCCGCTGTGAATTAATCTTTTAAATGTCAGCATTTTAAACTTGGCCTTTTCAAAAGCTATGATACCAGATGAACCTTACTTAATCAAAAATACCTTTCCAGTTCAAAGGGTCCTCCCTCACTCCCAGAGAATGGGAAAGGCTAACAACAACAGCGACAACAAAGAAAAAACATGTTAAAGGATGGATTCTGCGTGAGGGATGGTGCTTTTTAGTCGTTTCTAAACAAAATTGTTTCTTGAGAATCTCAACTGTAATTCCAAAGGCCATTTCTTTTTTATAGGTCTGGGATCTTTATAAAGCAGACTATCTTCTCTTGCCTAGCCACTGGAAATTTAGGATCATATGATGCTGCTGATTTTGAAGTCTTTTAATTTGGTAGGCATGGCACAGATTAAAAATTACCTACATTTCTTAACACTTTGGGTTAAGATGGTAAAGTATTATGATGTCCATTTCATGGATTAGGTAACTGAGACCCTGAGAGTTTGAAGTCACCCAATTTGTTAATGGCTTTTGTCACAACACCATGTTCTGCCTTGTAATGAATACACTGGAAGTCCAGAGCATTCCTAGTTCGAATCCCAGGACTGTCATGAAATAGATGTATTCACCTTCAGCAAATGAGTAAACCTTTCTTGACTTTGACTTCCTTAGCTGTAAAATGGAAGAATATTGCCTACTTTTCTCTCCAGGCCAAGATGCTGCGAGAAATAGAACATAAGGTGTTTGCAAACATTTGGATAGGTGCACAATACTGAAATATACATCACCCATTATCTTGAATGATAATAGGGTGGAGTCCAACTTCATGCCAATTGTAAGGTGAGGCATCTCCCATCCTTCCCTGAACACGTTAGGGAAACATGAACAGAGGGGAGATCCAGGGGCTCTGAAAACACTGGGCATGGTCTGCGATCTTGCCAGGGGGCTGGATTTTTAAAAACTAGGCGTGTGCACCTTTTATTCATCTGGATGATAAGCATATGAACAAAGTCTTCAGGCATGAATATCAGATTGGAGCTGATAATCAAACACCGTTCATTATCAAAACCTTGAAACTTTTGGTTGTCAGTGCCCTTCAGATTTGGAGAGCATCCATCTTAGCAGATTCTTGCCTACCAGGGAATATCACAGGGATTCTGTCAGACGCAGACAGATGCTCCCAGCTGTAGGAGGGTGCCAAGGCTGTCGTTATCCATGAGCCAGGGACCAGGACAAGCCCCCGCCCCACACCTAGTGCAGAAGCAGCCAAGCACCGACTCCCTTTCCACTGACGCTGGGCTGTTTTTCAGGGTGATGTCCAGAGGACGCTTATCCAAGTGGACTTCGGTGATGGCATCGCGGTATCTTATGTCAACCTCAGCTCCATGGAAGATGGGATCAAGCACATCTACCAGAACGTGGGCATTTTCCGAGTGACCGTGCAGGTGGACAACAGTCTGGGTTCTGACAGCGCCGTCCTGTACTTACATGTAACTTGTATGTTATTACTGTTGTTGGTTTATAACATATTTTAAATAGCCTGTCCTTTTAAAATCTAACCCAACATTTCAAATCTAGAAAAAACTCACCACTTACCTTTTAGCAAAAGGAGTGAGAGAACAAGAGAGCCAAGGTGGGTGGAAGCAAGCAGAAAAGGCAGTAAGTGGGCTTTGAATAATCCTTACCTCTACCTTCATCTGGTTTCTCTTGGCACTTCCTCGCCTCTTCCAGATGCCCCTAAGGTATAACATCTGTGTCTGGTGGCTGGGCCAGAGCAACACACAGAGCTATTTGGTTGAATTATATGGATTTATGTTTTCATATTATTATTATTTTGGTCAGAAATCGTTGAAAACCACCCACATTTATGGCTCAACCTCATACATTGAGAATTAGCACAAGTAAAGGAACTTCTGCCCCACCTCATTATTTCACTCTTCCCACTACTAATAATCATTTTAGACTTTTGCTCCTGTTTTTTGTTTTGTTTTGTTTTTAAAGTGTGTTTCCTGGGCTTCTACCTTGATAATTTGCTGTTAAGGAGGAGGTGGTGGAGGGCAGAATGTAAACAAATGTTAAAGAAGCTACTTTAGGAAACACTCAAGCGAAATTCCAAAGTTTCTGCCCCATTGAGGAGTCTAAAGTTGTGACTAAATATAATGAGGTAACGTTAAATCCTAAGTTATGTTTGGTGAAAATATGTGTCAGAAATGCCTCTTATGGTAGATGTGTGGGTGTCTCCCAACAGTCTTAGGCGTTGTTTTGGTTTCCAGATAAACAGTTGGCTTGAAAGGAAAGTGGATCCTTTATATGAATAGCCTTCTTCAAATTAAGTTTACGTTCGAGACCCCAAGTATTAAGGTCAGCAGTTATTCAATGCCCCTCCCGAGCCCCTTGCTCATTCAGCCAAATTGAGTAGACAAAGCAAAACTAGAATCTTGTTTTTAAAAACAAAAAAACAAACAAACAAAAACTTGTGGTGGCAAGGGGAGGACAAGACAGTTTAGGAGTCCCCAAGAGATTGTTTGGTTACAGATCTTTTATCTCCTGTTACATTTTTGATGAGAGTTTCAAAGAATCACACACTTCCACCTGGTGTAAAGAGGCTTATGCATCTTTCCCAGCATACCAGCTCTACCTCCCTCTTTCAGCTAAAATTACTGTGTGCCAGACTTTGTGCTAAACAAGCTCTTTATGCATATGATCTCACTCCTCAAAACAATCCTAGAAGTGGGCACTATTAGAACCCTACTTAACAAAGAGAATTGAGATCCAGAGAGCTTAAGTAACACCTTTAAAGTTGCAAATTGACTACCTGGCAGAGCCAGGCTTCAGCTTCAAGTCTCCCTCTCTCAGCTGTTCTAGCTCTGGATCTCTAAGGTTGGTATCAGCGTCAGGGGAAGCCTGGGGCTACGGGGACTAAATCTCCAGCAGCCTCTACTTTCCCTCCACAGCCAAATACGCCCTTAGGCTCATGCAATAGCATGTGTTCAAGACACATCAAAATAGACCCCCTTCCAGCAGATCGTACCCCTCAGTCTAGAGACTTGCTGGAGCTGCCTCTTACTAAGACATCAGATCTCCCCAGATAACAGTACTCAGGGGAGTAAAAGTGATATCCTAGGAATAACCTTAACATCTTTTAAAGTGACATCACGAAATTCGATTATTAGTAGTAAAAATTACCTTCAGCACACAGATGGTTAGATTTGTTGAGAACAGATGCCTACAGAGCAGCTTACCTTTCCCCACAGTTTATTCTGTAAGAGGGATTTTTTTGTTAAAGCTACTGTCCTTAAAAGCTACAATAATTTTTTTGCATCTATTTATTAAGCATCTACCACAATCCAATTATATGTAAATACTGGTTTAAAATTAATCAGCAGCATAATTTCTCAGGGTCTCCCACTGCATCTTCTGAAGCTCACCCTCCTCATTGCCCTGTGGAATTTTCCTTACCCCTAAATGTAATTTTATCCCTTGAGGATTTCCAGCCTTCCAGAGCCCATTTCCATTTACCAAAGCCTGAAAAGGAAAACAGCACAGAGCTTTCCTCTGGTCGAGATTAAGGGCTGCCAAAGCAGGGAATTCTAAAAGAAATGAGCTGCTTTGTTCACTAGCAATTTTTTCCCTTACATTAGATTAGTTGAGTGGCTAAATGATTTGACCTTAACCTTAGTCGAAGAAGATTTGTATTTGTAACTTTGTGTTCTAATTTTATATTTGCAGATTTAATCTTGGGTTAAGTGGTTGAATAAGCATGCATCATATAATGGTACCCCTTTCTAGCCTGGCTTGAGGACAAGAATTATTCCTTTTGTACTAACTATATTGTCAGAATTATGGTTTTTTTTTTTTTTTCATTGTGGGTAAAAATCAAAATTTTCACAATACATACCAACATTTGCAAAATGATATATAAATGTATATGCATATATGTGCATTTGCTTACAAAAATGTTATTTATGTATATATATAAATATATTTTAAGAGGTGCTTAGATACCCAAAATATTACACGGAACCCACTGGGATTCCCATGTTGCCCACCTCCCACACCTCCCACCACATCCCACACAAACATCTCCCACAAGTGTGGCCCACCACCCTCAATGGACTTACACATCCTGGGGCCTTGCCACCAACCATAGACCACAGCTCACCCCGTAGACAACACTCTCTCCCACACAGTTCTTAGTGGTATGTGCTATTTTAAAATGGCCTACATCCGTTGCCACAAAGGTACTCAGGACAACCTCCAACTCCCAAAGAAGCCCCTGTATTTCAACTGCTCATCCCCTCCCTGCCCTAAAAGTGTCTAGTGGCCACTGGCTCCACCTCATTGTTATAATTTCTTCCGTTGCTAGAATCACCATATGTGAACAACAGAATACCATCAAGTACATTCTAGTCCATAGTTCTTCCCCGAATCCTGAGGGGACTGGGATGGTGATGTCCACTCCACCTCCAAGTGAGAGAGGGCTTATAGCTCATGGATATGGTGGGTGGGATGATCCTGCCTGCAGATGCAGGCCCTCTCCATTCCCTGGGATGGCCATTGCCCATCGTTGTCTCCTCGCCAGGTGACTTGAATGAGTCCATTGAGCTGTAGGGTAGGAGTTGCAGCTCCACCGAGATTCCATGCACACCTGGCACATAGGTAGGCCAGAGGCTCCAGTCTCTGGAAGTATACCTAAGAACTTCAGCATCACATATAGGTTTGAATAGAAGGGAGTCAGAATTATATTTTAAGCTGTTTAACTCGTATCTAAAACCCATGGCATTAGCAGTTTCAGCAGGTTCTGACATGTTAGCTTAGTACTTCTCTTCTACAGGACCCATTGCACTTTACTACGCTCACAAACCCATTAGCTCCTCCTCACATCCCTGCCTTAATGGATGGTCCCTTCTTTCAGATGGACTCAACAGGGATTGGAGAAGTTCTATGGCTTTGGCACCACTTCACACTAAATGGGAGTCAGAGCAAGACCACAACTGATTCCCACTCCCAGCCATCTTAAACCTGAAGGGTGTTAGCAGTTTTTTGGTGCCAAAGTGCCAGGATATGGGGTGGGGGTGGGGGAGCTTGGCTTTGTAGAGAAAAAGAAAACAAGCGAGCATGGGCCCGAGTCAGGTGTTCTGGTGGTTCCCCCTGGCCACGTCTCTCCATCTCTCTGATCCTAGCTTTTCTCTTCTGTCAAATGAGGGATGTACATCTTCCTCCCAAAGGTACCACCAAGTAAAAGATGCTGTCGCCTGTCAACTAGTGACACTTGACTTTTCCATCATTACGAAGTATCATATGCATTTGGATCCAGTGGGTTCTGAATTAGCATCTGCTTAGCTCTGCACTGCCCACCCCACACCCTTTCCCTGAGGGTTCTGGAGGAAAGCCCATGGCCCATGACTCCCTCCCCTCTCCAGTGCAGAAGGTGATTTGATTCTAAATTGGAAGTTTTTCTAAAATATGGGTTTGTAAAGGTCAGCAGAAACAAATGGATATGATGTTCCTGCTGTAACCTTTCTGTGAGTGGGCAGGCAGCTCTTGCTGGGCTGCGGGGTAATCTGTTGTAGCCTGACAGTTGGAAATTCCTTGGGGGATAGTATTCCCAGTGCTCTGCTAGTTTGCAAACTAATAAGACACGTGGTGCAACTAGTGTTGCTTCAGCTGGATGGGGCAGAGAATTTAGAGGGCATGCAGATTTCTGCTCAAAAAGCTGCCCTAGCTAAGCCAGTCTTGCAGAAAAAATCACCAGACTGTGCAAACGTGCAGAAAGAAAAATGAAAAAAAAAATGTGTGTTGAATATTCCATTCTCTGCCTAACCCCTCCTCAATTACTTCCTTACACAGGAGATATTTGCAGATATTTTCTTGTTCCCCATCTTAGGATAAAGTGATCAGTTTCTTGAAAACCTATGTAGTTTAGCAACTGTTCATATATTCTTGGTATTGGTTAGCAAATGTCAGACCAGGGTGTTGCAAAGTGTGGTTAATAAGCCACCTGCCTCAGAGTTATGTGATAAAAACCTAGTATCCTGGACCCCATCCCAGAACTACTGACTTAGAATTCCTGGAAGTGTGGCCCCATAATCTGCTTTGAACGGGTTAATGTGATTCTTATACATGCTGGTTTGAGGAACCATGTTTGAGGATCTCAGCTTTACACTTGGAATCACTTTTATTTCTTCTTGTAGCTTTTTAAAAAAAGTTTTAGACAAACGATAATACGATGTATACACAATGTTTAATTTAGGTGGTTAGAGGAAGTCTCCAGAAAACATAAATGCTAGAGGCAGGGCACAGTGCCACGACATGGGCAAGCACACGCGATGTTCTGTCTCACAGACTTCAGTTGTTTCCTTCAGCATAGGAGGGCTAAATAGACTCGAAAAGGGCAACCCAATTCACACAGGTAATTCCCCAGTTCTCTCAACTGTTCTTGCCAGGAAGATTCATATGGAGTGATGCAACGCCACCTGCTGTCTATTCTGTATGCTGCAGACACCTGTCTGATGGAGCAGCATCTGCCAGCTTGTTCAGCTCTCTGCATAGGGCAGCCAGCCAGATGGAGGCCTCCAGGGCCTAGGGTTTCACTTCTGCGGCCCTGTTGTGGGATACTGCACCCACTGTGCAGAGCAGAATGCTTACAGGATAGGCTTTGGGGCGCAGCAAACCCATAAAAAATAAATGTATACAAAAAGCCATGGCAATCTCAAAGATAAATTTCACACATACTTGTATGCTTGTATAAATATATGTATAAAAGCAATAAAGAACTTGTACAACCACACATGTACATATTTTAGGATAAGCATCTGACCAACCTCAAGGTCTTTGCACTTGCTGTACCCTCACCCTGGAGCATCCCTAACAGAAACTTGACAAACACATTGACTTCATTCAAGTTGCTACACAATGTCGTTTTCCCCGAGAAACCTTCCCTGACCAACCTATCAAAAGTAGCTCTCCCCCATCAATCTTTATCACCTAACCCGATTTTGTGTTTAATGCCTCCCTCGATCAGAGCCACCACTGAAAGCCAAGTGTCCCAGTGTCTAAAGCAATGCCTGGCACGTGGTAGCACTCACAAACTGTTGAATGAGTGAATGACCCTATTTCCCGAACACAATTCAGTTTTTCTAAGTTTAGCATGGTAATGGTCCTTTGATGTTTCAACTTTAAATAAAATCATTAAATGCTCATATATGGGAGAGACAAAGCAAGTCAATCCCTTTGGAATGGCACTAAGTATTTCTAGCAGAGCTTATGTATTACTTGCATTCTAACTGATGCAATTAGCTCAGATCAGGGGAGTAAAGGACAGAGTCACAGAGGAGGGAACGCTAGACCTCAGGCACGGAGGCTGACAGGTGCTTACGAAGGTGTGACAGCAAAAGCCCCAAGCCCGAACAAGACACGGCCTGCTAGAGCAAAACATGTGATGGGGGAGAGCAAGAACCATACAATAAAGGAGGGTACATGCAAAGTGCATTTCCAAATGTCTGGGACATATTTAAGTAATCAGCAAGTGGCAACTCTTAATAGCTATTTTGTTAAAGCTTTTGGAAAGGTGTTATTGGGCATTTGCCCATGGCTAGAGCAGGGGCTCTGAAATCAAACTGTTTTGGTTCACACCATGGAGTTGCTATTTCCTAGCTGACTTGAGAAGTCACCCACATCTATAAGGATTAAATGAGAAAAAAAGTAGAATCCTGAGCAGAGTACATGACACGTAGCCCTCATCAATAAATATTACCCTTTTATTATTTCATCAAAGTCTTCTAATTTATGAGCACCTAATTCCTAATAAATTGTTTATAATCCAGAGAAATGAATCCTATTTGGCATGCTGATCGCCAAGCCTCTAATTCTATAGAGAGAGTAGCATGAGCAAAGGCAGAAGCAGGAAATTCTATCATTTGTTTGTTTACCTGGTGAATGTTTATCTGCTACATGTCAGAAATGTGCTAGTCATATATAACAATAATTATGAAGGATTCTTAACCTTAAGGAGCTTGAAGCCTCTGTCCCCTGTCTTGCAAATTTTTTTATCAGTATATTTCAGCTATTATTATTATAATGAAGTAATGGGAATCTTAATTTTTAAAAAGTGAGTAATATCACCTTGGCTTTCTAGAAAAATCACTCTGGTAACAATTTGGAGGATGGAGGAGAGTGGAAAAAGGCTAGACTCAGGAAAACCACAAGACTTGTAATGACCCTGGTGAGAGAGAGGAACCTAGTGAATGAACTCCAGACCAGATTAGGAGGGCAAGGAGTGGCTCTAAATTAGAGACATTTATGAAACCAGTCAGTGGTTTCCTAAATGGATGGGGGTGGCAAGAATGAAGGAATCCAGATAAATTTTTGATTCTGAATAGCGTTCCTGGATGACTGTTGGTGTTACTCACAGAGATAGAAAATACGGAATGGGGGAAATAGTGGGTTCCTTGGGAATGCTGATTGGGTCTGGAGGCCCGGGGTGGTTTTGGGATCCTCAGCATGTATTTTATAGTTGAAGGTGAGGATGTGGATGACAATTGTCCAGCTGAAGAGTGTGTGGAGGGTGGAAAAGTCCAAAGACAGAATCCTGGGAAACACGTTTAAAGGGCAAGTTAGAAGAAAAGGCCGTAATTAAATCAGGAGGGAAAGGCCTGAGGTGCCACTCTCGTCTACAGTTCTTGGAACAGGGGTGGTAATGGCAGATTCCTGTCATGTTCACCTCACAGGCAGCTGCATTTGACCCAGGAACAGTGACTCCAAGAGCCTGTTGGGAGATCATGGGAAACCTCCCTGTGGTTCTCTCTGAAGGGGACATTAATATCTTTGCGGGGTTTCTACTTCTGATTAAGGTTTCTGTTTTTTATGAGCCTCCATAGGTAGAATCATCCTATGTGTTAGTGAGCAATTGCTGAGAACCTGAGAACCAGAGAACTCTCCCTACCCACTCATGCCTGCTTTTGATCAGGACAAGCTTAGCTCAACAAGAAAGTAGTTTGACTCATGTTTATCTAACCAGGTGACTTTACATACATTGACACACACTCAGTACGTTCTTTAAAACCAAATAAGCAGTAAAGAACAATAACTGTAGTGCAGTTTATGCTTTGTCCTCCCCCTACATGGATTCTGTGAGGTTCTCATGATCCTAGTTTACCACTAAGGGAATAACCTCTTGGAAAGACTATATCTCCCTGTGAAATCAAGGACTTCATGAATTACTTGAAAATTTTTAAACTTTTAAAAATGAATAACTCAGGTTTTAATCCTCGTAGACAGATCTGTAAATGGAAAATGTCAAGACAGAATTGTTCATAATATGTCTCTCTCTCCAAAGTAAGGAATGCCCCTGAGCACTTCCCTCAGGGAATATGGCTCCCATATTCAAGAGCAAACATGTCCTCTCTTCAGAGCAGGGAAGGCAAAGCAGAGGAAGCTCTTCCCTCTCTATGGCCCCTCTTTCTCTTGTGCCTCAGGTCCCCTGGAGCATGTGCACCTGTCTCTTCCCTTTGTCACCACAAAGAATAAAGAAGTCAACGCGACCGCGGTATTGTGGCCCAGCCAAGTGGGCACCCTCACCTACGTGTGGTGGTACGGAAACAACACGGAGGTGGGTCAGCCTTCAGAAGCTCAACTCAAACTGGCTTAAGCAAAGGAGGGAATGAATGGGCTGGTGGCACTTGAGAGTCTAGGAATAGTCCTAGCTTCAGGGACAGCAAGTTCTGGGTGCTCAAATGATCTTATCTCTTTGTTCTCTTTCAACCCATCAAATCTCTCTCCCTCCCTCTCCTACTTCCTCTCCTTCTCTCTCTCTCCCTCTTTCTTCCTCTTTCTCTCTATCCCTCTTCCCCCCCCATTTTCTTTCTCTTCCCTGCCACACTCCACCCCTACATTTTATCACTGCCTTCCTCCAAGTTGGCATTCCTCTCAGGTTGGAATTTTCTTTGCAGTGATACTTAACAACCCTAGCTTTATACCCTCACAGATTGGCAGAGAAACAGGCTCTGTTTCTTAAAAGTTCTAACAGAAGTCCTGGAATTGAGTCTTCTTGTCCAGTCCTTGCTGGACCAGAGAGGGAAATGTTGAAATCAGCCTCCTTTGAATCACATGGACTAACTATAGGAGAGAAGTGATCCCCCAAAGGGAAAAATGTCCACTGGACACTGGACAGGCAAAAGCAACAGATTTCCATTACATCCCACACCCCAAATGGCTTCCTCACCCGGAATCAGTCGTGGCCATTTCTTTAGACCAATTTACCCTTTTTGTTTTCCAAAAATATCTCCTGTGACCGAAAGTCAAGAACAATAATTTTAAAATCAGTAAAAACCTTAAAACTCATTACCCAAGGCCTTCATTTTGTAGGTGAGGAAAGTGTGGATGAGGCAGATGAAGTGGCTTGCTCCAATTTCAACCAGCTGCTTCACACAGAGGCCAAATCCCAAGCCTTCTGCTGCCTACCTTAATTGTTCTCCCCATCACAACAGGCTACATCCCCTGTTTCAGTTTTGAACTCTCTCCACTTCCTGAAATTAAAATGTTTCAAAATGAAAGTTAGGCAGAAATACTTAGGCCCCAAAGCATCCCTTCCCAAAGGACACAGGGATAAACTGCTTTGGATTGGAAAGCTAGAACTTCTTTCAGCAGTGTTTCTTTCGTTTGGTGACTTTGCTCTTCAAATGCAATGCATCTTATTTTAGTAAGAATCATTTCTACCCCAGAGCTGAATTTTGGCTTTAACTGGAGAACCCAATTTTTCAGAGGCTGAGGGAGAAAATCTCCACTGAACCTAGAACTGCTACAAGCCTGACCGTGGAAAGAATCTCTCACCTCTACTGTTATCATAACTAAGCTTAAAAGAAGCCTTTTATTATTTCTTCTTTAACTGTGCATGCAAATGCAGCCTAAATCGGACCCACTACATAAAGTGGATGAGAAATCTCTATTATTTCTGAAGTCTCTGAAAGCTAGTTCTAGAAAGAGGAAAATAGTAAACAGCTTCATTTTGTGTCTCCTTTTTTTTTTCCCTTTTAAAAGAAAATCAAACTCTCAACAGACCCCATTGAGTAGACTTCTTATTCTGAGCTTTAGTCTTCTCTCTGCCATATAGGGATTTAAATGAATTTTTATTACAAAGTTAATTAAGAAAGTATGGGAAAGAAATGATTGTGTGGCATGAGCTGAGGGAGGTCAGCAGGCTAATAATCTTTTCTTCCAGGACCCTGGCATCCGACTGTATTGCAGGCACCACTCCAAGCATTTTATTTTTGGGTCCTCAAACCACTATCCAATTAGTGCTTGTTTCCATGGCAGCTACTTCCAGGAAATTGCCGGTAGACCTTCTCAGGGGAGCCAAGGCACACGAGGCCACTCCTGTCTAATGAGTGTACAGTTTTCGTGCCCATGGTTGTTGTGTTCCATTGTAATTTCAAATAAATAGTACATTCTGAGAGGAACGGCTGGCAGTTCATAAATTTTCAGTGGCAGCTGCTTAAATATGGATTATCATGGGCTCCCTGTTCTGTTCTGAATTTTGCCTCAGTTTAGGAATCTCATTGACCTGAGTAGGATACCCACAAAGAGAAACATCTAGCCCACCAGCCCTGAATCATGCTGATACCAGCAGAAGTCACAGGGAGAGGGCAGAGTCGCTTGGGATCATTCCTCCACGAGCTTCCTTTCTGGCCTGGACTTGAGATGATAGGGAGGCATCGATGGTGTCATTTCCACTAGGGTGTACCAGGAAGAGCCTCTGCTGAGCTGTCATATTGGTGGCTCAGAGCTAGCAACTCGCTCATCTGTAATTAAACAGCTTTGTCCTCCCTCTGTGCCTTTGTTTATTTTAGCCCTTGATCACCCTGGAGGGAAGCATATCATTCAAGTTTACTTCCGAAGGGATGAACACTATCACCGTGCAGGTGTCAGCTGGCAATGCTATCCTGCAAGACACGAAGACCATCGCGGTGTATGGTGAGTGCCTGTCTTTGGCTAATCGTCAGCATCCTTGTGCTCCAGTGAGGTTGTCCAGCACCTTGGTGCTAGAGGCCATCTGGGCTGATGGGCTTTACCTAGAGAAAAGAAGATAGTGGCTGAGAGAGAACTGAGTAAGGTCTGGTCCTCTCCTCCAGTGAAGATGTCGTCCACCAGCAAAATAGTTACCCTGCTGTGGTCACAAGATCTTCAGAGGGTTTATTGTTTTGTTTTCTTAAATTGGCTCTGGTGCATGTAGAGAAATATTTGCTCACTCAACTTGGGTAGAGTAGAGTGGATATCATTACATATAAAGCAAATTCAATCCATTTTGACTTTTGGTGGTATTTGAATATCTAAACCCATTATAAAAGAAAATGGTTAATGTTGAGGCTGTTTTAAAATATTCAGTTTAAAATTCTTGAGTATTAATAGGAACCTACCAATGTATAAATATCCTAAAAGATCTTCGACAAATCAGTATCATAAAAAAACAAATAACCAAAAAAAATCTCTGCTAAATGAAAAGCGATGGAAGGATTATAACAACGACATGCCTTACATAATTATAGACTGGATATTGGTTTGAACAAACAGTTATACAAAACAATTTTTTGGTCAGTTGTGGGGATTGGAACATGGTCAGAGTAATAGAAGGAATGAAAATTTACAAAAATGGAAAGGTAGCAATCATTGACTGAATAACAGGAGATAAAATCAGATTATATAGATGGATCTAATCTGCATGATTATTTATGCATAGAAAAATAATTCAGATGGACATGCTGTAAGTATTACTAGTAGATGGTAAAAATGTAAGATTTTATTATTAACAGAGAAGTGGTACATATCCATTGCATGAAAATAAAAAAAAAAAAAAGAAAACAGAGAAGAATTTACAAAAGGATTTATAGGGAAAGTAAAGGTTATGGAGAGAGACAGACTCAGACATAGATTCTGCTTGTGGTTCAAATAATACTAGTTGCTCCAGTTCCAGAATTAATCTATCCTGATGAGATCATTGAGGACTAGATTTTCCTGTAGGGAAACCAGGTTCTATTTTTCCTTTCTCTTCTTGCCAACTTAACCTTCAAATTCACAAAATAATCTGGAAAATGTCTGAGGGCCAAAAGGCCATAAGGATGAGATTCCTTGCAGAGCTGGGTGTTAAATTTCATAATGCTTCCCATCTCCTTCCATCACAAGGCTTGATCAGCCCCCAAGTAGTCAGTGGATGTAAACTAGAGCAGTGGTTTTCCTAACAAAGGCTTGTCGGTGAGGTGGTCTCTCAGCCAGGTGGCCAAACTGTGCCCGTATGTAATGGAAGAGAGCTTTTCTTCTCTTTCCTTCTCCATCTCCCTTACTATGTGGTGGAACTGCATTGAATCCTCAAAACTAGTCTTTTATAAGGCAAGTGATATCATTAACCCTATTTTTCAAAGAGGTAAATGACTTGCCCCAGCTAGTAAGTGGTGGAGTTGGGCTTCCAACCCAACGCATCTAGCCCCCATGGCCCAGGCTCTGAAAAGACTCTAGTTAACTGGCTCTCATTTCTTTCCCTTTCCATCTGATGCCCTCTTTGGTCTCTCTCCCCTGGCTCTCACCAGGGTCACTAATGGGCAGGGTCCCACTAGCCCAATAGATTATGTCTTCTTGCTTAAGCATATTTGTGGCCTCCTCATTAGAATCATATAGAGAACATTAAACCTGGAAGGTCTTTGTGTTTATCTGGTCCAACCCCATCATCTTATAGACAGGAAACTGTGGTACATGCATGGGAAATGACTAGCATAAAGTCATTCTACTGTTTAGTGACAGATCTCATAATAATAATGGTGGTGGTGATAGTAGTTAATACTGATGAAGGCCTTCCTAACTACCAGCAGCTGTTCTAAGCACTTGACATATATGACCTGTTTAATTGGGCCCTCTGAACATAATTATGAGAAATATACTACAATTATCCCTGCCTTACAGATAAGAAAATACAAGGTAAATCTATTAATAAAAGCCTAAAAATTCTGAATCCAGAGGAGATATTCCTGTCCGCCTTCCACTCTCTACTGCGCTTAGTCCTTCCTCATCCTACAGTCTCTTTAAAGGGATCATCCAAGTGTGGGTAACTCTTCATCAAATGGGTCATCGGCCCTCCCTACATTATGAACATGGATAGGGGAAGTAGTCTCCTCCTTTTCTAAAAAAATTTCTGAACCATCAGCCATCCTTAATTCAGCTGCAGTCAGATGAGTTGTTCAGAGTTCCATATATGTGCTTAGAAAGTTTTAATGATAGATGGGCCCAAAAGAGGCATCATATATGGGAAGTTGACAGAGGAAGGATTGTCTACCCCAAAACACACAGAGGGTGGGAAGAAAGAAAACCTCGTTTACATTGTTTGCTGTGATTTGCTTCGGGGAACAGGCTTGCTTTTAAATTAAAAAAAAAAATTAAATGTATAGCATTCATTTCTCTCAGCAGCTGCAAAAAAATATTATTGGTGTTTACCCTTTCAATCCTCCACCATACACTTAAGTAGAATAATTCTCTGCCATTCTATCTTCCCGTCCTGCTATTTAGCATGGTAAGTAATTACGGAGAGAGCTGCATCATTTTTCTCATTTGTGTCCTTTTACCAAGACAAATATCTTCCCTTAGTTGTAGATGGAGTCTCTGCAGTTGGGTGAAAGGTATGAGGAAAGTGAGAATTATCTAATCTTATATCTTCAACGTGAAAAGTTAAGGCTTGGGTGTTTCCTTGGTGGTGCTGTTTACCAAACTACTAATTAATGTGCCTTCCATTATTCCCCATCAGAACTGAGGCAGTGATATTCACATAGGTGACCAGTGAATCGTTAAGTCGTCAAGCCTTAAAAAAATACATCTTTGGAATAGGGTAACTGCCATGAATACACACTTTCTAATGTAAGAGTCCTCGAAGCATGTGCTTGATAACACTTTAGCATTGTTAGGAAATACACAAGTGGGCTTTTATGCTTCCTGAATGTGTAATAGGCATCAGGAATGCCTCTTAGTCCCTGCACAAATGCAGAGACGTGTTTTCCACTTCAGCATTTTAAACAAGAAATATATGTTTGTTGAATAAGGAAATGCATAAGTTACAGAGGGCCCCAACTGTGATTGATACATTGACTTATTCAGTAAGTGTTCATAAAATAAATGATTCACAGATAGTAATTGAACACCCACTATGTGCTGGGTACTGTCCCAAGGGCCAGGAACACAGCACCCTGCCCTCATGGAACTTATATTCAGGTGGAGGAGACAGGCAGTAAAAAAAGCAGATAAATGCAGAAACAAAGTAATTTAAAATCGCATTAAACATGAAGAAGACCAATAAGGGTATAGGATAGAGAGCGTCTGGGGCAGGAGGAAGGGAAGCTAACTGAGGTCAGGTGGTTGGAAAAGATCTTTCCGAGGAGAGACTGAGTGGTGAGCAGGAGCCAGACATGTTGAAATCTGGGCGAGTGCACTGAGGTGGAGGGGAGCACGGCGTGATTGAGGAATGAGGGAAGGACAGGTTCCTGGGGCACGGTGAGGGCAGGGAAGCCCAGGAGGACATGAGGAAGGAAACCAAGTCAGCAGCAGGTGGGAAGGGGGCCCATGAAGGTTGTGGCGAGAATCTGAATTTGATTCTCCACTTCCAGGTTTCCGGGGAGTGACGCGATCTGAGTGTATAGTGTCTGCCTCATTGTGCTGGGATGAGGGTGTGGAGGCCACGTAGACCAAGACCAGGGAGAGAATTGACCAGTGCCCTAGTGCTCGGCTCTGAAAGTCCAGCATCACACTAGCGCCAAGGCCACAATTTCAGGGCTGCTCCCAGCCCTGACTGAGAGAGGCAGAGATTCCAAGACACACCCATTCTTGGGAAACATGGGGCCTCTCTGTTGGTCACCTTTGCTTTAGGACTCCCTAACAGTCCTGCTGAACCTTCCTTAGCAGTCAAGAAAGCTTCCACCCAACCTTCCTCCTTTCTCTTTCACTTAGTGCCATGTATGCATTGAGGTCTAATGGTGCTCCCAGCCTCCTCTGGTTTCCTCCCCATTTTCTCTCACAGGCGATTCTTCTCCTAAACTCCTTGCTTCTTTAATCCCTTCTTAGCATCTATTTTTCGGTGGACCCAGACTAATGCTGAGTTATAGAGACAATAAGTAAAATCCCTGAATTAAGGAACTTAAATTCCACTAAAGGAAACTGCCATGCAAACAAAAAATAGGACTAGAATGAATAAAACAATTAATATACAATCATCAAAATTATCATACAGCCATATAACAATTAAATGACTATTAAATGAATCATATTTCATATTATTCTAATTGTTCATGTAAAATACACTAGTGCCATAAAAGAAAAAATTGAAACACAACAGGGTGATGGTGATCAGTCAGAAAAGGCTTAACCTAGATCTTCAATATCTAGTTGGTGGGGAAAATGGGGTATTCTAGATAGAGGCAAAGACGAGGAATCATAAACTGCAGTGCATTCAGTGCACTCCAGATCATTTAGCGTCCAGGAGTGTAGAGTCCAACACGGAAAAATGGGTGAAGGCTGTGGCGGGCCAGAGCCTGGACTGCCCAGCAATGCATAGGGCTTTGGCCTAGACAGTGAGGAGCAAATGAGGTAACAGGGACGAGATAGCAGATTTGCGCTCTAGAAGGGTTTCCCCTGTGAGTGTGAGGCAGGGTCCTCCATTAGGGCTTTGTATACTATATAAAGTTTGGCTGACTTATTGACAGACTGTTTGACTCATTGTAATCCTCCTGCTGTTTTATCCACAGAGGAATTCCGGTCTCTTCGTCTCTCCTTCTCTCCAAATCTGGATGAATACAACCCGGACATCCCTGAGTGGAGGCGGGACATAGGCCGGGTCATCAAAAACTCCCTGGTGGAAGTGAGTGCAAATAATTCCCTCTGCCCGGGCACATTTCCCCTGTGTCCTCTCAGAGCTTCATGGTGAGGGGTTCCGTGTAAAGAAGAGTGGAGGAGAGCTGGAGCCCATGGGAGGCCCAGTTACCGGGTCTTATATCTGCCTTGCTGCTCCCCACACATGTGGACATGCAGTTATGGGGACAGTGCATACATGATGCAAATGCCTGGGCCTTACCCTGTGAGACTTACTCTGCCTGGAAAAGGAGAACATAGCCACTTGTTGCAGTTATGTAGGAGAGCTCAGCTGAGGCCTTCAGAAAGTGTGAAATCAGCCACTGCACATTATAACGAAGAGACACAGTGCATGAAGGTCCTTGAGGCTGCATGATCAGTAGGAGCAACGCTGGGCTCCAACTCCACAGACCTGTGAGCAGAAGAGGGAGCTCGCAGTGCAGTAGGTGTTAGGTGTCGTTCCATGTTCCAGTTCTTTTAAAGGCATTTTGTCCCACAACAGCCACCAAAATGAAGATTTTTTATCTGCAGTTTATGAATAAGACAACTGAGGTTCGATGAGGTTAAGTAACTTGCCGAAAGCTTCAGGGGTAAGAGTTGTAAAGCTACACTTTTGAGGTGAAGGGTCTGAGTCCAACATCTGGGTTTTTGCATATGGAACATGGTTCCCTAAGGTTTCAGGGCATATACCAAAGTGATGTGGCTTATCCCTTTCTGGATAAATGTCACTTCAGATCGCCCCTGGCATATTCCACGTTTGTGAGTGAACAGAGGAAGGGGACAGCCGCTTATGGGACTGCTTGAATTTATTGCACAAAACCAGATAATCATTGATGACCTACCTCTTCCTGGGGTAACTTCTTAGCACAAAAGGAAAATCAATGTTGGGTTTTTAGTACATTTTTTACCTAACTGCACCCAACACATGGTGCCACATGACTCAAAGAGGTATTGGGATAAAGGCCAGATAACCCCTGCTCAGAAAACAGATTCCACATCCAGCCTCTTCGGCAAAGCGCTGGCCTTCTCCATCGTCACATCTGTTACCATTACTTTTGTTGAGATGTATTTAGCACTTCTAAATACTAATTTAGATTATTCCAGATGCTCTGCTTGGTGTTTTGTAGTCTTTAATACATTTAATCCCCAAAACAAGCTCATGAAGTTGGTACTATGCTTATTGCTATTTTACAGGGGAGGGAACTACACACAGAGAAGTTAGGTAACTTGCCCACGGCAGTATAGGCTCTGGAATCAGACCATTTCTGGTTTCCTAACCACTCCACTCTACTGCCATATTTTTGCCTTGTTATATGGAGTAACAGGGATGAGTAGAACTTCGGGGCGGAGAAGGTCATCTTCATGTGCCTCTTCACCTGTCTTCTTGGCACCCTCTAGGCATCCTTCACATGATTGGTGGTTAAACATAGTGGTCACCAGGGGGCGCAGCTGCTAGACTACAGATCCACTGGAATAGCCCCTTCTGCCCTTGGAACAGTCTGCCCTTGGTGTGACAGCTGATCTCTCTCCTCTGTTTATATATCCAAGAAAGATAACTAATATCCTTCCAAAAACCCTTCTGCTTTCTTGGGACCCAAGTCCCCGTAGATCTCCCAGTGGACTGTCCAACTCCCCTAGGTGATTTATCAACCAGGCATTAGCTCAGCAATAGTCAGCTTCCCAGGCTGATTTCTCTCTGCACTTATTTTCCAGGGATCATATACTCTGGGTCTTCACATTTCCTCCAGCTGTCCAGTAGGCTAGAAATTACTGCTCATCAGTATTTCTAAACTGATGCATAACATAATCAGCTAAATGCAGAATAAATGGGTTAATGCAACATCCCTCAGGACAGGGTGGAGGTGGGGGTGGAAGTTTCCAAGGCTTCTGGTTGCTTAGTCTCAAGAGGCAGCTGCCCCAGCCGCTGATTCCCAGCCTTACCCTAGTCTTTGAGATCAATATCACTCTTGGCCTTCAGTAAACTGCCTCTTCCATAACCCTAGGTACCACAATCCCAAATATACCCTAATAAACTTTATAAGAGGTACAACTCGGAGTCAGCTTATTTTGGTTTTCTTCCTATTAATTATGCAACAGAATTTGGTTGCATAATTGGTTTGCCTATTCCTCATCAAATGATCTTTTGCTATTGACATTAACAACAGTGAAACCTTTAATTGAATTTATTCAATGCACAGTTTTTGAGCCCCTTCTGTATAACAGGATGATTCAGACACAGTCTCTGACTAAGCAGTGTGTGCTTAGCTGTGATAGGAGCTGGTACGTGCTAAATGTCAGGAGAAGGGAGGCAGTGCAGCGATGGTGAAGAACACAGGCTTCATAGACCAAAGTTCCAAACCAGCTTCCCCACTCACTACCTAGACGGCCTTAACAACAACCTTCCTACCTCTATGTGTCCTGTGGTGGAAGTAGAGATGCACAGTCCAGATCCTCATTCAGGAAGAGATTTGTCTCAGCTGCTGGGAGTGCTAGGAGCAGAGGTTTCAGCTGGCAGCACCTTCAGGAGTTGCCTCAGCTGCAGAAAGCTACCCTGTCCCACGTCAAGTCCCCTTTCAGGTGGGCTCATGCTCGTGATGGACTGATGCAGTTACATAAAGGTTAGGTCAACTTGAGACAGCTCTGAAGGGTCATTCCACTCCTGAGCTCCCATGGCTCTCTCCTGAGGCTGTCAGTGGCTTACGTGGCAGCTCACCTTTTCCCTCTGCCCATCCGTGCTTTCTTCCCCTCACTCCCTTAGGTTTTGATCCTAAGAGCACTACTTACTAAATACCCTGCACACTAAACTCAGAGTCTGCTTCCTGAGGACCCCATCCTGCAAAGTAAAGTATAATAATTCCTGCTTCAAAGGGTTACTGTGGGGAGTTGCATAAAATAATATGCAATAATTATATTATTAATTGTAAATACAGTTAATAATATAAAATAATATTGCTAAGTTTTTTTTAGCACAATGTCTGGCATATGGTCAGGACGCCAAAATTAGAATTTCTTGCTACTTCTATAAAAGTACCTACTGTTGAGTACGGAGACAAACACCTAATTTGGAATTCATAAAAATGTAATGAAATCAGCGGACTTTAAGAAGAATCTTGAAGGATGAGTAGGGTTGCAGAAGCAAATGGAGATGGCATTCTGGCAGGGTGGGGGTTGTGGGGTGGAGATGGCACAAAGATTTTGTGGGAAAAGGCAGGAATATTGAGAAATTGCACATGGTTCCATTTGGCTAGAGCTTAGAATGCCTCTGTGAGTTGTGGGTAATTAGACTAGGAAGGAAGGATGGAACCACACTGCAGAAGGTCTGGAATAGATGTTTAAACCAGTTACAAATGAGAAATAATGCAAGAATTTTGAACAGGTAATAATGATCTAGTTGGGTGATAGGGAGACAAATCTGGAAGTAGCAGAATATATCTTAGAGATGGGAAGGCTACTGTAAACTTCAGAGGTGAGGATACAACAGCTGAATTGGTATATTAACAATGGGTATTTAAGCAAGGAGGATCCCAGAGGATCATTAGCCTGGACGTTGACTTGTCGAGATCTTACAAACTGATTCGATGTGGCAGAGGAAGGAGAGTTGATGTCAGAAGTTGGCCTCAAGCTAGGCTGCTGAGAAAAGGCTGCTTCTGCGTGCATAAATGTGGAATGAAAATCTTGAGGTAAAAATTAGTTCTTTTTTTTTGACATCTTCATTGGAGTCTTGGTGAAATAACCAGGTGGCAAAGTCTGACTGATGGCTTGAGAGAGAAGCCAGGGTTGTATCTGTTGATTGTAAAACCGTCTAGAGAAAAGGCTTGGGGGAAACCCTGGAATACCTATGAACCAAGACAAACATGAAGTACTTGTGTTACACCTATAATTTTAACGGTAAAAGGCTGATGCTAGGGAGGGAGACGGAGGCAGAGCAGTCAGAGGTGGGAGGATAACTGGAAGGACCCACTTAGCAAAGAGAAGGGCTCAGGCTCCTTCATGAAACGGGCCTGGTGACCAGTGTCTATGGCTGCTGGGAAGTCAAGAGCTGCCTGAGGGTTTGGTGCTCATTAAATTAGGTGATTAGGATATGAGAGGTTGATTTGTAGAGTAGCTGAAGTGTGGTGATGAAGGAGGAGCTACGTTAGGAAGGATGTAGGCGTTTATCAGAAGCCAAGCATAAAGCTCAGGAGCTGAGAGCTGTCTCCTCCATGGCCCAGGTCCATGGCAGCCTTCCAGTGAAAAGAGCTGAGAGTTGAATCTCCACTATGTACCAGGCATGTTTCACATGTAACTCATTTCCTTCTCTCAACCACCCTTTTACAAGACAAGTACTATTGATATCCCCATTTTCTGTTTGAGAGGATGTAGGCACAAAGGGGCTAAGCAACTTGCTGAAGGTCTGACAGTAGTGGAGCTGGGGAAAATCCTCGGAGAGTCTCACTCTGGAGCCTGCACACATAGCCCCAGTGCTGCCTCTTCCAGCACCTTCCTGCCTGATGTGCCCCAGGCCCTGCTTCCCTGTTCAATCGCCCTTCCTCCCTTGCATCTTCTGACCCCCTGTTCCCTTCTTACTGTCCCCCTGCCCACTCAGCACTTACTCCCTCAGGACTTACAGAGGCCTCTGCTCTCTCCCTCAGGCCACAGGGGTTCCAGGCCAGCACATCTTGGTGGCAGTCCTCCCTGGCTTACCCACCGCTGCCGAGCTCTTTGTCTTACCCTATCAGGATCCAACCGGAGAACACAAAAGATCAGCAGAGGACCTGGAGCAGGTGAGGCCCCCAGGAGACGATTCTGTTTCCCCCTGCAGTCTGAGCCACACCCTCTGCCAGGATCTCATCAGCAGCAGCTCTGAAGGACCTCTGTGGAATCTTGGCTTGAGAGGGAGGGCACCAGCTGTTGGTGGTGTCTCCAGTTTTCTGGTCCTTAGAGCTTCATCTATAAACTGATGATCCTAACTACAGCTTCACAAAGAAATATATGCAAGGGTGTTTTTTGTAGGGAATGGCTAAATTAATCAGAGTGTGTCCACACTGTGGAATACTCTTCAGTGTTTACAATGAATTAGATATATCTATGTGTACTAACATGGAAAATTGTCCAAGATATTAAGTGGGAACAAAAGCAACTAGCTGAACAATGCATAAAGAATAAAACCATTTATATCTTACTTTACTTTCTTACATCATAAAAGTGTCATGAGAATCAAGTGCCATGATTTGCATGATATCTTTTTAAGAAGGAACAACTTTTACACAAATCTTTAATCATTTTATCGTCACTAATATGACCTGGTTTGCAGTTTCCGTGAATGATTAATCTTGGTTCTGTAGCACCGCTTCTGTGGGGTCCACTTCTCTTCCCTATCATGTTCTGGAGTGTGAGTGTGTGTGTGTGTGTGTGTGTCTTCCCCTGCCTCTTTCTTTGTTTGTTTTTTTTTTTCCTCCCTCTGCTCTTTTTGACTTCACAAGACTCTCCCATCTCTGCAGTGGGGATGATCACGTTGTTGCTCTTTGTTCATTCAGTTAAAATAATCGGTCTTGGTCTGGTTGCCTTGTTAGAACCCACATGATTCAGGTTGTTGAATTCTTCCAGGCAGATAGATTAAAAAGTAGGATTCCTCTCAGCCACTGAACAAATATTGACTTTTCCCCCTTCCATACTTGGATCTTTTCAATTCACTTTGAATAAACCCATAATCTAGTCCCATGATCTTTAATCTGCCAAGGTGGTCTGAGAGCCTTCTATGACAGCCTTATTAACAGCAACCCCATATTACGACATGGCCCTCCTCCTAGCACACACATTCCTTTCAACTGCTGCTTTCTCCCTCAGCAGAAGACTCGCCTCTGTAATTTTCTCCGTGTACATGTAATGAAGAGCAGAGTTGTCAAGGAAAGTCCCATTGAACACCGTTTCCTAGTGAACTGCTATTGAAGGGCGGGCAGAAGGTAACCCATCAGATTTGCATCTGACCTTGCTCACCCCTGGCACTCAGCTTCCCATTATGTTCTACAAATTATCTGCACCTATAATTTATTAGGAGCAAGAATGGGATACTTCTTATCACAGCACTGCTGAGGGCCTAGAAGAGAAGTAGATCCTTCCCAAGGCTGTTAGGAATGAATAGTTATAGTTATTTCTCCTCTGGAAATCTTATTGGTTTTCCATTAAATCCAAAATTATAATCTTCCCAAATATGAAAGGGAACTCAAATTTAGAGCCAGCTACTTTCCTAGATACCACATGATCAATGAATTTTTATTTCTCACATGCTCCGTTATTTGCTAAAAATGTAATATTTTTAATGTTTCCTTGAGGGAAAAAGTGGAAAAGAATTGGGGTCCACTGTTTGAAACTTCTATTGCGTATTAAGAAAATTTTATTGCTCTGATATTCATTTTTTTTCTATTTTAGAGATGAGGAAATTGAATCCCAGAAAAGTTAAATTATTTAGCCAAAATCTCTCAATCTATAATACTTACCTCACAGAGTGGGAGGATTAAAGAAATAAAACAGTAAAATTCTTGCCCTAAAGTCGATGCTCAATAAATGATAAATATGTGATGGAGACATTTAGGGTCATTTTATGACAGGAAGAGATGTGAAAAAAAAAAAAAAAAGCTTAGGGCCTCTTAAAGATACTGTGTGGTATAGTCAAGGGCATGTGTTAAAGGAGAGAGGATGGTGGAGGTAAGGAAAAAATATTAATGAATAGAAACCATGCAAAATGGAGAACAATAGTAAAATAAGAAAAGGGAAAAACATCTGAATGCCTATGGCTTGGAGTGATGATTAGCCCACTTGAGTTCTCACGCAGCCTTATAACATTAAATGAAAACAAAGTACCACGCTAGAGATTGTAACTCTGCTAAATGAAATTGCTGGTTTATCAGGCTACTCTTGGACTCCAACCAAGTGACCAAACAAATGCCAAACCAAATACCAAACAAACGCCAAGCCAAGTGCATAAGAAATTAATGTCTTAGTGGTTGATAATAATATTACCCTGATTAAAAAGTGCAATAATATAAGCAGCTTATAACAGCTGAGTCCACATGCTGAGACCCTGTGAAACACGGTCGCCTCTTGGAGACCTTTTTTCTAGGTAGACTCTTCTGATCCTTATTTCTGCTCAGTCATTTTTAAGTGAAGTAATTCAGACCCCAGCAGAGTGAAATGACTTGCCTGAGGTGACACACCCCTTCAGGAGAATTAGATTCTCAAACTTAGTTAACTTTCCACTGCACCATGCTGTTGGCATAGGCTTGGCCATCACTTTACATCATGGGTCTAAAAACACTACTGCTGTTGCATCAGGAAATGAAATCAAATGACATCTCCATTTCAAAGAGTTTGAAGGAAAAAAGTGAATTTGTGAGCCAATCCAAAGTGCACCAGACTACTCCCCTCTTTCTCTCTCTCTCCATTTTCTTCCCTCTCCATTTCTTTTCCTTGCAACCACATGAGAAGTATTCCTGAGGATTAAGCCAACACATAGGAAAACAGGAAGCCTCAGCTTCCATTTAGACAGCTTATCAACCGTATCCGAAAGATAATGTCTCTTACCTGATGGCACCAGCAAGAAATCTAGGTTTACACTGCTCACTGGCCCACCTTAGGTTAAGTGGGATTTTTCAAACAGCCACTGCAGTCTGGGGGATAGAGTATAATCAGGGACAGTTCAGGCATTTTATACCCTCCCTGCATCAGTCTTCATGGTAATACGTCTTTAACTAAATGGATTGGGAATAGAAGAACATGGTTCCTCAAGATATATATAGACATATATATATGGAGGAGGGAGAAGGAATGCTGGGAAGGCAAAAGTAACTGCCTTCCACTGTAATACATTAAACAGAAATGTAAGACAACTGCAAAGCAAAACTAAACCATAGACATGAATCCCCTCTCCCGAAGGTTGCACTTTGAGGCTTAGCTAGAACTGGGGAAGGACTAACCTTATCCCCTCTGTTAATAGTCTAGCCCTTTCTTATAAAGATATAATTCCAAACACCCAGCAAGGGAAAGAGTAGTGGGATCCTGGCCAGATGGGCCCTGAAGAATGAAGGGGCAAGGCCCAAGCAGAGAGCTCTTGGCTCTCCTCCCTTAGCTTCCTCTGACAGCATTCCCAGAGGAGCAGGGATGCTGGCTTGGATCGAGCTATCTTATCTATGAAATAAATTGAAAATTTCTCACAGTGAGAAGTACTTGACCCTGTTATCAAGATGAGGCAGGCTGGGTTAATCAAGTGACCTCTGTCTGGAAGGGTTCCACTAGTCTTCATTGTAGACCTCTGGTGAGTGAGAAAAGACTCGCTTGCCCTTAGCTGGCCTCATCAGGGATAGTGCGTCCTCTGAGGCAGCTGCCCAGGCATTAAACAACTCCCGCCCCCCAACAACCACACCTACTCGCTGCTGAGTCCTCAGAGGTGAGCAGATTTGTGCCTGGCTCTCCTGAAGGAGAAAAAGACCACCATACTCTGTTGAGGTTGTTTGTGATGCTGTTCTGGGGAGAGAGTGAGCCTACATGTTATCTTTCAGAATCCTTAAAGCCATGGAAACATTTAAAAGTAACAAAAAATTATGGAAAAAACATCAACCACAAACAACGTTATTTCCTCTTTGGCTGTTTATATTACCGTACACGTTTGACAGATGCAGAATCTGAACTCCAGGGAAAGGAACAGCATCTCTGGAAATAGAACAGCCTACTGGCAGCATTTTAAGAAACTAAAAGCTTCATTATATAATGTAATTAATGATCTCAGACTATTTCCTATATAACCACATAGACATCTCTTGCAGTCCAGATTTTTTTTTTTTTTTTTTTTTTTTTTTTCTTCTGAGGTACCGGGGCTGGGGATTGAACCTGGGACCTCGTGTGTGGGAAGCTGGTGCTCAAACACTGAACCATGTTGGCTCCCCTGAGTTGTTTTTTTCATTAGTTTGCTTGTTGTTTGGTTTGTGTTTGTTTGTTTTGAGCACTGGGAACCAAACTCAGACCTCCCATGCAGGAAGCAGGTGCTCAAAAGCTTCAGCCACATCCATTCCTGCAGTCCAGAATTTTTAACATGGGGGAGTTGAATTATGGAAATACTCTGGAGTTTACAATAAAGGTCCTAAAGTAATGAACTAGAATTTTCAGCAGAGTAGGTAAAAATTAGGTCAAGAAGAAATGGTGGGAAGCAGATGTAGCTCAAGTGATTGGGCTCCTGTCTACCATATAGTAGGTCCAGGGTTCGATTCCCAGGACCTCCTGGTGAAGGCAAGCTGGCCTGCGCAAAGTGCTGGCCTGTGCAGATGTACTGGCCCGCGCAGGAGTGCTGGCCCGTGTGGAAAGCTGGTGCAGCAAGATGACACAACAAAAAGAGACACAGAGGAGAGACAATAAGAGATGCAGCAGATCAGGGAGCTGAGGTGGCACCTCTTTCCCACTCTGGAAGGTCCCAGGATCGGTTCCCAGTGCCACCTAAAGAGAAGACAAGCAGACACAGAAGAACATACAGCAAATGGATACAGAAAGCAGACAAGCAGGGGGGCAGTGCAGAGAAACAAATAAATCTTTAAAACAACAACAACAAAAATATGGCATAAGGAGAAGAAGAGAGGATTAGGGGTGGCAATGAGGAACCCAAGAAAAGAAGTATTTGTTTCTTCATTCTGGTTTGTTTCTTTATTCACTATGCTCCATCATCCCAGAAACCTCTTGGGCACATTAATTCAGCTGATTCTTTTGTGCTGAGGAACACTGGGATTGGGTGAGCTATGGTTTCTTAAAGCTTAGTTTTTGGCTTCATGGCTTTCCCCATGATTTAATGCAGAAATCATTTTGTATGAATCAAGAAAGATGACTTTTTATGTTGAATCCACAAATACTAATTGAAGGGACTCTAGAAATGTAACAGGATCAGGATTGACTGACTGGGTCAGCTCCAAGGTCATCCTAAGCAAGACTTTCTCTAAACATGGCACCAATTCTATTTATGTTTAGTAAAGCTGGCATTTCTCCTACCAACTTCAAAGATAAGCATTAGCATTTTGTCCTAGTGTAGCTTTGCCACTGATAAATATGTGGAAACCAACTTCTTAACCTTTGTTTTCACCTTATATCACTTCTTTGGGTTACATATTTCATAAATTTACCAACTCTTCTTTTATCCTTAAACTTCCTTTTTGTCATGTTTCATTGCTTGACATTTCCAGTATAATAATTAGAGAGTATGTATTTCTCTACTGGTTTCATTAAAAATCATTTGGGACTTCCAGTTGATCAAGATGGTGGCATAAGACACTTCAGGGAGCCAAATTGCTCCACAGAATCTTTGGGAAACTGGCAAAAACAGGTGGAGCTGTCTTCCTTAAAACTCCAGAAAATAGTTAAAGGATTGCAATAACTGGGTAAGTGCCGACTCAGGGAAACACAACTTTAGAAATGATAGGCGAAGTTCAAGGGCCCTTACTGGTTCCTCCCTCACCTCCTCCCTGGCATGGTGTGGAGCTAGCATTCCTATTATGAGTTTGTGTCCCTGTTAAAGAGGGAGTATGTGCATCCATTATGCACATACTGTGGTGCCTGTATGCTGGTGCCAATCAGTAGGGTGGCAGCCTGAAGACTGAACTAGGAAACTCTTCTCTAGCTCACCCTCCCAGAACTTGCCCTGTATGCAAAAGCAGCTTGGGACAGCTAAAGCAGTTTATGAAACAATTAATCAAAACTGCCTGGGGCAAAGGATTACCTGCTTTAAGACATACCGTAGAGTGCTTGGGAAGGGAGGGAAGTCTATTTCAAAGGGAATAAAGGGGGCATTTAAATTCCTGTAAATGGGGGAATTCCTAAGACCATGAGCAAGCACAAGCCCAGGACAAGGGGGTCAGAAAAGCAGAAGAGGTCCCTGCACTTCACTTTCACCTTGGGTTGATCGTCTTGGTAGAAGGGCTAAAGTCTGAAGAAGAGCACCAGGCAAGGTACAGCCAATTTGAAAAGACCGTGAAATTTGTTTTTTTTTTTTTGCATTGGATTATTTGTTAGCTTCTGCCATTCAAGGAAATTTCTGTCATATCAAATTTAAGGAACAGAAAACTCAGGGACAAAACCTGAGCACTAACACATAAAAATATTAAAATGTTCAGTGTGCAACAAAAAAATTACAAGGCAATAAAAAAAGAAACAGGAAATGATGGCCTATACAAAGGAACAAGATAAAAATTCAGAAACCATCAACAAAGAAGACCAAATTTTGGACATGCCAGACAGACTACAAAAAATTATCTGTATGGTCAAGGAGATAAAGGAAAACATGGAGGAAAAAACTAAAGGATATCAGGAAAACAATGAATGAATAATATGAGAATCTCGATCAAAAGATAGAAATTTTAAAAGGAACCAAATAGAAATATTGGAGTTGAAGACCAAAATAAATGAAAGGAAAAATCCCTAGAGGGTTTCAACAGCATACTGGAACTGGCAGAAGAAAGAAACAGTAAACTCAAAGAGAAGACAATAAAAATGATTCAAGTTGAAGAGCAGAAAGATAAAAGGAAGAAAAGAGCCTAAAAGACCTGTGGGACACCACCAAGTGTACCAATATATGCATTATGGGAGTTCTAAAAGGAGAAGAAAGGGACAGAAGGAATATTCAAAGAAATAATGGCATAAAACTTACCAAATTTAAGGAAAGACATGAATATATATATATTAAAAAATCCCAAACAGGATAAACTCAAAAGGAACCATGCCCAGACACATAGTAGTCAAATTGTCTAATGCCAAGGACAAGGAGAGAGTTCTGAAAGCTACAAAAGGAAAGCAACATATTATGTACAGGGAAGCTATAATAAAATTAAGTTCCAATTTCTCATCAGAAACTATGTAGGCAAGAAGGCAGTGGGATGACATATTTAAATCCTGAAAAGAAACATTTGTGAACCAAGAATTTTATATCCAGCAAAACTGTCATTAAAAAACGAGGGTGAGATTAAGACATTCCCAGATAAACAAAAACTGAAGGAGTTCGTCACAATGAGCAATACTAAAGGAAGTTCTTCAGACTGAAAGGAAAGGACTCTGGACAGTGGATTGAAGCGACATAAAGAAATAAAGACCTCTGATAATGGTAGCCACAAATGCCAGTGTTTTTTGGTATGTAACTTGACTTTTTACTTCTTACAGGTTCTAAATGCACAAGTGCAACAAAAAAATGTGCAGAGAACAGAGGGTTCTAGAAATAATATTTGTGTATGCTATTGAAGTTAAACTGGTTTAGATCAAATGTGGTTGTTATAGATTTATGATGTTCAATTCAAGCTCCATGATAACCATAAAGAAAATATCTGAAATATATGTACAGAAGGAAATGAGAAGGTACTCAAAATGCTACACAACAAAAATCAAATAAATATGAAAGTAGGCATTATCAGAACAACTGGGGAATAAAAAATTTATAAGACTTACTTAGACCAAAAAGCAAAATGGCAGAAGAAAGTCCTGCATTACCAATAGTTACTTTATATGTAAGTGGATTAAACTCAAAAGACTGAGATTGGCAGAATGGATTAAAAAGCATGGCCTAACTATGATTTATTTACAAGAGACTCACCTTAAATTCAAAGACACAAGTAGGTTGCAAGTGAAAGGATGCGAAAAAATATTCCATGCAAATAGTAACCAAAAGAGGGCTGGGGTAGCTATAGCAATAACAGGTAAAATAGACTTTAAGTCATAAACTGTTATGAGGGACAAGAAAGGTCACTATATACCAAAAAGGGGTCAATTTAACAAGAAGACATAACAATTATAAATATATATGTGCCAAGTGGCAGAGCTCCAAAATATATGAAGCAAGTATTGATAGATTTGATGGAAAAAATAGACAGTCTATATTAACAGTATGAGACTTAGGGATCAAATCATGTTCCTCACAAAAAACATGCTTAGATCCCAACCCCTAATGCTGTGGCTGTGGACCAAGTGGGCCTTAATCTAAGATGGCTGAAGTCTTTAAAAACAAAGAAAATAAGAAACTAAAAGAAGCTGCAAGGAGAAGTAAGAAGATGAAAGTCAACAGAACATGGAAGAGAAAGGAGAAGATGCCACCATGTGTATTGCTATGTGACCAAAAAGCCAAGGAACCCCAAAGATTGCTGGCCAGAAAAAAGATACCCACAAGAGGAGAAAGGAAGCCTTCTAGGCTCTGAAACCGAGATCCAGTAAATTCCTGTTGTTAAGCCGCCCCATTTTATGGTATTTGTTTTAGTAATTAGGAAAATAACAGTTTGGGGTACCATGAATGGGGTGCTTCTATTGCAAATACCTAAAAAATGTGGAAATAGCTTTGGAATTGGGAAATGGGCAGAGGCTAGAAGAATTTTGAGGGTTCAAAAATGAGTGAGAGCTGAAGAGAAAGATTATATCATCTTAGATAATACATAATTCATCATGAACACATTATTGGTAGAAATGTGAACATTAAAGTTACTTCCAGTGAGGCTTTAGAAGGACATGATGAATGTATCACTGGAAATTGGAAGAAAGGCAATCCTTATTATAAAGTGGTAGAGAACTTAACCAAATTGTGTTCTGATATTGGATAGAAGGCAGAACTTGAAAGAAATGAATTCGGATATTTCACTGAGCTGATTTCCAAGTTAAGGATGGCAGGCACAGTGTGGTTTCTACTTGTAGATTATAGTAAAATGTGAGAGCAAAGGCATAAGCTGAGAATTAAACACTCAAACACAAAGAAACCAGAAATTAATGATTTGGACAGTTCTCAGCCTATCCAGGTAGTGTGCTCTGAGACTAGGACCAGAAGAGGCTCTATCATGGACCTCTTTGAGCTTACAGGAGGGGAGTTTCTAGAGAGCAGGGCTCCGCTTGAGGGTTTAATTGAAGAATCCAATCATAAAGAGTGTGTAGTATGGCTGAACATGGAGCCAGTCACACATCTCAGAAGATTTCAGGATTGGAAATGCAGTTATCCAGGAAGTATCTGTGGAAAGTTCTGTTGTATGATGGTTTTGACCCCCTGGAAGTGCAGGCAAAGCCAACAAAGAATTTTGCAAAATTTATTTGAACAGAAGCAATGCCTGAAAGGGACAGATAAGGGACAGATTGAAGGAAAAATGACTTCAAGGAAACTGAGGTCTTGACTGAATTGTTTTGTAAATTCAATGCAATCCCACTCAAAATTCCAACAGCCACCTTTGCAGAAATAGAAAAGCCAACTATCAAATTTATATGGAAGTAAGAGGGGTCCCAAATAACCAAAACCATGTTGAAAAAAGAGAATGAAGTTGGAAGACTCAGACTTCCCTGTTTTAAAACTTATTATAAAGCGACAGTAATCAAAACAACATGGTACTGGCATTAGGACAGACATACAGACATTGAGAGCTCAGAAATTAACCCTCACATTTATGGCCAACTGATATTTTGTTTATTTTGCTTTATATTGAGCTCGTATTTTATTCCTTTTTTTTTTATTATTATTTTTAAAGAAGTTTTAGATTACATAAATGTTACATGAAAAATATAGGGTATTCTCATATGCCCCACTCTCACCCCCTCCCGCACTTTCCCATATCAGCAACAACCTTCATTAGTGTGATACATTTGCTAACAAGGTACCAAAGACCACTCAATGGGGAAAGAATAGGCTCTTCAGCAAATGGTGCTGGATAAACTGGATATCCTTATGCAAATGAATGAAGGTGGACACCATAAACAAAAATTAATTCAAAATGGGTCAAAGACCTAAATATAAGAACCAAAACTATAAAACTCCTAGAAGGAAACATAGGGAAGCATCTTCAGTACCATTGTGTTAGGCAATGTTTTCTTAGACTTTACACCAAAAACACAAGCAACTAAAGGAAAAACAGAAATGAGAGTCAGCAAAATTAAAAACTTATGCATCAAAGGATTTTATTAGGAAAGTAAAAGGACAATGTACAGAATGGGAGAAAATATTTGGAAATTACATATCCCTGTATTAATTAATATCCAATATCTATAAAGAACTCCTACAAATCAACAACAAAAAGCCAAACAATCCAATTACAAAATGGGGAAAAAAAAACCTTAAATAGACACTTCTCCAAAGAACCCAAGTGTCCATCAACAAATGAATGGATAAACAAAATGTGCTTTATATATACAATGGCATATTATTCAGCCATAAAACGAATGAAGTTCTGATACATGAGACAATATGAATGAACTTCAAAGAAGACATTATGTTGAGTGAAATAAGCCACACACAAAGAGCAAACTTCATATGATCTCACTGATATGGAATGGTTTGAATAAGCAAATTCATATTGTCAGAAACTAGAATCCGGGTTACCACAGGCCAGGGGGTGTAGGGAATGGGGAGTTAATGCTTAATTAGTACAGAGTTTCTGTTGGGGTGATGGAAAAGTTGTGGTAATGAATGGTGGTTATTTTACCCCAGCATTGTAAGTTTAATTAACACCACTGAATTTTATATTTGAGTATGGTTAAAAGGGGAAATTTTAGTTTGTATACATTTTATTAGAATAAAAATGTAAACAGAAAACCACATAGACCTGTACAACCCATAGACAATAGTTAACATTATAATTATAATAATATTGTTTCATCAATTTTAACAAAGGTACCACACTATTGCAAAATGTTAATCATAGGGAAAACTGTGAGTGATGGGATATATTGTGTTAGGCAATATTTTCTACATGATTTTTATGTAAACCTACAACTTATCTAATAAAAAATATTAAAAAGTCATTTGGATGTTGTGTGCTATTTGTGTGGTGACCATCACTCTTTGAGACAACATATTTCTAGCTCACCACCTTCTGGGTACACAGTAGGGTTGTACCCATGAGTCTGGGTGGAGCAACATAACGAATTCTGACCAGTGAGTTGTGAACATAAGTGATCTATGTCACTTCCATGTTGAAGTACTTAAATGCCAGTTGTGGATCCTGCTTCTCCCATTGTGTAGTGAATGGAAATGTTTGATTTGGTGGCTGCCCCACCAGCCTGTGTCCCTGAGTGTTCATGATGACAAGAGTCCTGCTGCCTCCCCATGTTGGATATGAAGGCTGAACAAGAAATATACCCCGGAGGTTTTAATATTGTTACCTCAGTATAATCTAGCCTATTTTGATTGCTACATTATATTTCAGTCTTTTCCAAAGAAGATGAGATTAACCCCGTAGCAGGTGCTGCCCACCACATCCTTTGGCTGGTAGCTCTCTGTATTAGTCAGCCAAAGGGGTGCTGATGCAAAATACCAGAAATCGGTTGGCTTTTGGAAAGGGTATTTATTTGGGGTAGAAGCTTACAGTTACCAGGCCATAAAGCATAAGTTACTTCCCTCACCAAAGTCTGTTGCCACGTGTTGGAGCAAGATGGCTGCCGATGGCTGCAAGGGTTTAGACTCCCTCTTCCTCTCTTGGCTCTGTGGTCCCAGCTTCTTCCAATATCAACTGTAGGCTGGGATGATTCTCCTCTTTCTCTCTCCAGGGCTTATTCTTCTCTGGGCTCAGCTGCTTTGTTCTCTTCACAAGCTCAGCTGTATACTATCGGGAATGGCTTGTCTCTCTTCCCGGGGTCTCTGCTGTGTCTAATGGAGATTTCTTTCTTTCCTCACATATCTGCCTCTCTGTGTGCTTACTTCTTGGGCTCCAGGATCAAAATTCCAACTGTATCTTCTGCCTTGTCATTTTCTTTGTGAGTCTCCACCCACCAAGGGGGTGGGACTCAACATCCTACTGACATGGCCCAATCAAAGCCTTAATCATAATTTAATCAAGTAAGAGTAAAACCTCTGAATCCAATCCAATCTAATATGCACAGAGGAAACAGACTAGTTCACAAGCATAATCCAATATCTATTTTTGGAATTCACAATCAATATCAAACTGCTACACTCTCCTAGTATTTTTATTGATTCTCCACTTTCTTTTTAAGTGGTTCTTTAAATGAATTTGAATGGAATTTGAATTCTAGGTGTATTCCACCAAATAGGCAGCTGCCAAGAGTAATAAATCGTTATTTCTTTGATCATGTTTATTTAACTAAAGGGAAACTAGAGAATGGACTATATAGGAGAGCAGCAGAAGAGAGAAGATGAGTGCAAAGGCTAAATGTAATCTGCCAAGACAACACACTCCTCATTGGACAGAAACATAAATAAATTATTCATGCTTCAGTACGTCTACTCTCCCAGCAATTGCATATTATTTCATTTGAGTCTTTATCAAGCAAGTTCTTGTTCTTCTAATTTGGGCTATTGTCACACTCTTTTATAAATTGTCATCTATTTGCCACATTTCTTAGTCAAATGGAGACTCTCCAAACTACAAATTATATTCACTGATGGACAGAAAGTAGCAATCCTGGGAACAGCGTTAGGAACTGCCTGTTTCTCTAGCTCATACTGCTCAGCTGACATGGTGCCAGTGTTAAAAGTTGTGTGCTTCACAGAGGAATAAGTGATGGCAGCATAATTAATGAAATGCTGCATTTTTTTTTTCATCTCCTAAACCTGCTAAGCCAGACCTCTCTCCAAATATCTTTTGCTTCCTCTCTTTGTCAGCTGGTTAAAGAAGCATGTTTTGAATGGAAATGCTCTAGGATTAGGAGTCAAACAAACCTAAAGCCTAGCCTCAACTTTTTAAATATTAACTGGATAAACAGGTATGTCCTTTAAGCTCGATGTTCCCTTCCACGGAGTTACCAGCTCATGCTGTGTTAGAAGTAAGGAATTTAGTAATATAATGTGTAGTGTTTATTGCTTATAAAATATTCTTAAAAATATATGTAACATCTCATGAAGTGATGAAAATAATACTGGGTAAAGTCTTCTGCAAGTGGCATGGAAAACATTTAAAGTATTGTCAAGTTCTGTCAATAGTGTTGCAAACTCATTTATTGGAGCAGAGAAGTACATGGTTCTAAATGAGCTTATTCTTGTATGCAGTGTAAATTTCATTTAGTTTTGTGTCTTGAATGTAATTTCTTTCCCACAAAGTATGTATATTATTTATTGTAGGCCCTTTGATGCAAGTTAAACACATGAGAAATACTTTCTGCTACCAGATTATTTATGCGTAGTCCTACTTAAGTTTGTAAAAGATACAGATAAAGCCAACGAAGCAATGTTATAAACCACAAAAATCTAGGGAGTTAAATACTTTCACAGGAGACTCTCCTGGAGATTATAAATTAGAACCATGTTATTTTGATGAGCTCTAGTTTCTGGTTTAGTTATTTATATATCTCACTTGAGGAGATAACATCCCCAGAGGCAAGGAGTACATATCACTTCAACTGGTTGAAATATGGATGTTTTTCTCTTGTGAATACATAGTTCCCTTTTGTCCACATGATGGACACTGTAGAACCAGGCAATACCATAATTACATCTGACAAGCTTTCATTTTTTAGTAAAAATACTTTTCTTGCAATTAGAAATATATATTAATATGTGTATATACATATGTATTTATAAACGTAATGCACTTCACACGTTTGTATATAATTATATGATTCACATACACATATACATTTATATATATGAGCATGCACGTGTGTATGTGTGTGTATTATAGCCAAAAACGTTCTGATTGACCTCTACTAAAAAATCCACTTTCTGATTCCTATTAAGATCCTATCAGTTTAAGGATAAGAATAAGATAGAATAGGAACTTGTGCAATTCAACACTTTAGAGCACACCGAGGAAAACCATTCTACTCAGCCCATGTTGGAAACTCACACATCCTGTAAACCTGAGCCATTTTGATGATGATGGGATTGGGATATGTTGGTGAGATTTGTAGAGCACCTCAGAACTCCTCTGGAAGATTCTTAGTGCCCAGGAATAGCAGTGGCCTAAATAGAGAATAAAGTTGTTTTCAATATGGTTTTATTACAGTCTCATTTTTCCTGCACCACTTGTCAAATAACAATGTTTGAGAGGCCAAGCTTGCTTGACCATGGCTCCTGGCCAAGCTCCTATTATTCAGCAAAGAAGTTCACCTACAGGGTGGTTCAGTTCCATCACTAACCAGGGCCTTCCACAGGAGTCTGCTTGGAAACAAAGCCTTCGGCCCCTGATTAATTGATAAGGGGATCAAAATATTATTTTTGTGACTCAGTGGACTAAATGGAAAAGAAATGAGGTAAGAATTTAACTAGGCAAAAGATGGTCCGAATGCATCTAATTAGACTTAAATAACACATGTTAAATTGATGACTGGAATGTTAAAAATAAGGCAAGGAGACCTGATAAAAATAATAGGACCGCGACTTTCCCCAATAGCATTTCAGAAATTCCTCAAATGTATAAGCAAACAGGGGAAATTGAGTTGTGTTTTCTACTTTAAGCAAGTAATAAGAGCTTTACCTTTCTACAAAATCTTACCTTATCCTGTTACTGCCCAAACAAGGTTTCCCACCCCAGGCTTGGAGATTAGATATTCCATGGGCCCTGAATTCCATGCATCTGTAGCACACATTTGTCAGCCCGAAGAGCAGTTTAGCTGATGTCCATAAGCACCAAAGATTAGCCAATTCTTTACTTAAGCTGTGGTCATGCTTTGTATCAACTGTAATAATTTAATATTTTAGCAGAATTATATTTATCATTTAAAAAATACTCACAAAGAACTTATTCTGTGAAAGTCACAGTATGGTTGGGAGAAGGGAGGGTATCACAAAGAAGAATAAGGTGGAATCTACTATCAAAAATAAAAGAAAATATGTATGACTCTCACCAGAATGTGTGAATTGCACACATAAGTTAAGTACTTATGTATAACAAATGTTGTCTTAAAGAACTGGTGGTGGCTTTTCTAAGACAATACTGGGTAATATTTTAAAAGTGAGATTATTTAATTTACTAATAATTTGTCCTATTTTGTAGCAATTAGAATGTAAAGCCAAGTTATACTTAAAAAATAAATCTATCTGCATATGCTGGAATAAAAAAAGTCAAAATCAGATAAAATCATTTATACTATTCACAACTATAACATTGGCATGTTTTGGTAACCATAATAAATAATTCTCAACAAGTCTGTTTATAGTCAGTATGATATTAACTATGATGTCTCTTCTTTCAGATATCAGAACTATTGATCCACAAGCTCAACCAAAACTCTGTGCACTTTGAGCTAAAGCCTGGGGTCCAAGTCCTTGTCCATGCAGCTCACTTAACAGCAGGTCAGTTTCCATGTCCCTGCATTCTGGCTAGTGCTTCTGGCTAAGGGGGATCCCAATTTGTGTTTCCTTCA
The DNA here is from genome assembly GCA_026826555.1 of Tolypeutes matacus. NCBI lineage: Eukaryota > Metazoa > Chordata > Mammalia > Cingulata > Chlamyphoridae > Tolypeutes > Tolypeutes matacus. Next base: position 3,045,637 of record JAKSZT010053912.1, read on the forward strand.
CGTAATGGAGACTGGATGGTCCCTCCTTCTCAGAAATCAGTCATTGGTCATTTGGAGGTTCTCTTCTTGGTAGTCTACCTTAATGGGGGACCCAGTTAGGTAGATTAAGGTCACTTTTCCCACTTGGTCCCTGACAAAAAACCATTGGTGAATCACCACAATACATGTTCCTTCAATGACCAAAGGTTAGCATCTTTCAACAGAAAGATTGAGAATAAAGTTAACCTTACAAATAACTCCTCCCCCCTCCCCAGGTCTTCCTGCAAAGTCTTATTTCAAATCATTCATGTTACTAAGAACTTATTTCCTTTAAGTTTCAGGATAATGCAGTGCATTCAAAAGAGCAGGCACTTAGAAGTTACTCAGGGCCATAGCCAGGAATTGGACTTGGAGTTGGTTATGATCTTTCAGAGTTACTTACTCTCCTTGATTTTATGTTTCTTCACCTGAAAAAGGTGGCCAAAAAGCCTCCTTCTAAGGCTATGATGAGGTTTCAATTATAATGCAGTTAACGCCAAGCTTGTAGAAGTAGATATTATTGTGTTATATTAATAATAAATAAATATTTATTAAGTACTTTGCAGAAGTAACTTACTAGGCACTACATGAAATACAAAGACCAGTGTGAAATAGTCTTTGCCCTCAAAGAGCTTATAATCTAGTTGTCATGTGGGAAAGTTTAGTTGTAGCAGTGGTGGTGCTGTGAGGGGTGGGGAATGTGCAATGGGAGATGTCCCAATGAGTAAAATGCATAAATTCTTATATAGAGAGGCAACAGAGCAGAGGACTTAAGCACTTGAATTTTGCAGCCAGACCATTGGTTTCTACCTCAGCTCCATCACTTATTTGCTTTATGAACCTGGAAAAGAGATTTAACTTCTATGTACCTCAGTATCCTCATCTGTAAAACAGAGATGGCAACAGCACCACTGTCAGTATGATTATGTGAGGATTAACTTAATTTGGGAAGAGCATTTAGAATAGTGCCTGCTTCATAGTAAGCTATTATTTTTCTTTTTAAAATTTTTAACAATCAAAGTTATGTAAGAAAGTTAAAGTAGGTTTTAATTAAATACAGAAAAATGATACAGGAAAGGTTCATGGAGGTGGTGGTCTTTGGGATGGACAATGAAGGTTAAAAGGATTCAGTTCAGGAGGTCATTCCAAGTACCAAAACACCAAGGATTGAACCTGAAAGGTCCAAGGGCTCTGGAATGCTGAGTAAGTGGGAACAATGGCAGTAGTTTCCAACTTCATTCTCTGCTTGGGCTCTGGGAAGCCAACAAAGGACAGAGGTATGACCAATTTAGAGTGTCACATGAGGAAAATGACTCTCAAGAGCATGTAGGACTGAGTATAGCTGATTTGTTGTTCTGAAGCTATTGTCCTAATTCATGCATTGAACAGACATTTTTTGAGTGTCTGCCTACTCTAGGACAATGAATGTTCTCAGCACTACCTTCATAAAGCTTCCATTCCTGGGGAAAGTCAGGCAAGAAGTAGGTTAACAAATACCACTCTGCAAATAATATCACTGATAAAAGTGCTGTGAAGAAAATGAGGAAGTGTAAGATAATAGAGCACAGTGCTTCGGATTAAGGAGACACCTATGAGAGCAACTTCTAAGCCCAAGGCCTGAAAGAAGACTGTTGACTTGTCTCAGGGCAATTGGTGATCTAAATTGGCTGTTTCCTACCCTGAAGGTTGACTTCTGGTCCTTGGTGAATGTTGGTGACCCTTGGCAGAGTCTCCTATGGCTGCTTGTTCTGTAGAACAGAAGTGATAATCATCCTGACAGCCAAACAATTGACTGATTTTGTTAACTGAGTAGAAAATAACTTCTTGAAATTGGTTGAAATACGTTCACTGGTTCATTTAGCTTAATCAGATGGTCCAGACTGTTCAGGTTTTAGATTAAACCTTATCATTCTCTCTCACGGGTACTAGAGCATGCTGTTCCTTTGGGTTTAGAGTTAAAAGCACCTGGATGTCCTATTCCATATTGAACTCTAAGTTTGAAGGGATGTGGCCACTAATCCCTTCCTTTTACTACAAAACTGCTGTACAGCATACCCAGCTTGTTACTGAACACCATATTCAGGCAACATATTCTAAGGTGGAGCAACTGGATTTGTTAGAAAACATTCACTTTATTATTTACCAGGGCCCCTTTTGGAAAGGGGGACATAACAAGTCCAGATAGGCAGAGAACAAGCTTGGCGCATCTCTCCAATTTTACGTACCACCCACATTTCCTCCCTTGTCTTCCTCCAATACTTCTCTTTCACCAGCTATTATCTATGCCAAGTTTTTTATTTAAATGATTATCACATCACACTGTAAAGATGGTTCAGTCAAATTCTCTGGTTGAATTGAGAATCTTGTTTCAAATGTGTGAAATTTTCTTTTCATGACAATTAGTTTAGAACTGGGATCAAGCTGAAAAAATAGGGACCAATGAAGTTGGTAATTAGCTTAAACTGGTTTGGCCAGTAGCTTAGCCAAGTGATCCATGTGGAAGGGAAGTCCCTTTTCCATAACTCTGAGCAGTTAATCCCTCTGCTGTTAACTCCAAATGGCAAGGAATAATGTGAAGTTGGGAGGAGCTGAAAAATCTCACCAATTCATGGCCCATAATCCATGTTGTAGTGGGAATCTTGGGAAGGAAGACTCAGATCCCAGGGAAGAAGGGCTTGCAAAAGGAAGGTATATTACTGGGAACCTAGATAAGCACACTGAAGTTTGAAGGAGAGCATTACACAAAATAATATGTATGATGCAAGGTTACCAAGAAGACTGCAAACTGCAGGTCCATGGAAAAGCCTAAATTTAGACTGGGACAATATGGCAAAAGTAAGAGAATGCTTTGGCTTCAAACCTCTGTGGCTACAGGATTCTTTTCTCTGTAAGGTCAGATAGTAGGGCCTTTCATCCCTGTAATTTCAAACATAATCAACTGGCATTGTTGAGCTTCCTGTTAGGACTGGCTCAACAGCTGGAGTAGATATAGACTATAAGGATAATCAGCTCCAATTTGAAGAGTGAAGGAAGAGCATGTCAAGTACTGACAAAACAACTGAGTCTTGGACACTTTTGCTATATTGAGTTTGGCCATGTGTGTTTTACTAGATTTAGAACTGGTGGTGTCCATGGGTGCAAAGTCACAGGAGCCAGGCTGACTTTCATATACAAAAGATAAGGTCTGTGTCAAGGCTGGCCCTCTGCAATGATTGTGATGAGGAAGTGAAAGCTATAATACATCAACTATAAGGGTAGAGATGGCTCCTAAGTTAGCACTAGTGATCTGATAGGTGGTGGTGTTGTTTAACTATTTGAACAGGATAGTAGACTCTGTCTGCCTAAGACTGTAGAGGGAATTCTCCTTTCACACAGAGAAAACTTAAAATTTGATGGAATGGAGGATAGATAGTTGGACTGAACTGCTTGCCACAGTTTCTTTTATGTTGTTATTAATATATTTGTATTTGGGTGATCAGGAAGAGAAGAAAGAAGAACTGGGGAAAAGAAGAAATAATGAGTATGAGCATTTGATGCAGAGCTTCTACAAGAATCCAACTCCCTTTGCTTTCCTCTCATCCTCCTGCAGGAAGGGGGAAAAAAGGACCATAATTTGCAACATTTCATGTCTCATAAGCAGGATTGCTAATACCTTCCTAGGGACCATTACAGCACACTGCTGCATTCCATTAATTGCTCAGCAGATGTTCAGCAGCCTTCTTTTAAAAAGGTTTGAGCCTGAGTATGTTGCTGGTGAGAGAGGCAAGGCATAATTTGGTTTGTCTCCAAGGAAAAAGAACTGTCTCCTTTCATGAATTTATTAGTTGTATTTTGGTTTTCAAATTCTGTTCCCTGTTTGCTTTTATCAGACCTCAAGGTAAGCATTTCCAGATACCTGGATGTCATCAGAGACTGGATTTAGTTTCTTTCTCCTGACACGATCTTTTGGGAATTCATTAACTTTGGCTTCTAAGCTGAGCTAAACTTTGAATGCAGTCCTTGTTTTGTTCTTAGCCATTCTTGTGCTTCTTGGTTTCTGTGCAATTTCTCTTGAAAGCCTAATCACTTCTGACAGCTATCATTCTAAAATTCTCTTTGCAAAGGGAGTGATTTGAAATATAATGAGAATAGAGAGGAAACAAGAGGCATGTTATCAAGAAAGCTGAGGGAAGACCATGACTTGGATGGATCCTTTGGCTTTTAGGATCTGAAGGCAGCTGGCATCTATGTTTAGCAGACAAAGGCTATGGCATTGCTAAGCAACCTAGATAGCTGGAAAAGGGAGTAGAAATCAATCAAGTTGGGCTTTGGACTGAAAGGACTGGTATTTTGACCAAAGTGTATTTCTGCTTATGCTATTCCTAATTGGAATAGTTCTCCCCTTTTCTCCACCTCTCCACCACTCTTACATCTATTTGTACTGAAAGCTCAGCTCAATGCCAACATTTTCATGAAGACCTTCACCTGTATATAATTTCTGCCTTATCTGAAATTGTATGGATTTTTAAATCATGTTCATCCTATCTCTTATTAACATTTTAAGCCAGGGGCCATCATATCTTTTTATTGTCTCCATCATTGTAGCTATTGCCTTTATAAATAATTAAATGCATAATTGGCATATTACATGCAGAGATATGCAAAACCCCATCCCCTGAGTTAACCTTCATATCCAGTTTATTCACTCGTGAACCTGTCTCCACTGCAGATTGGTGTTTTGCATTCATTTATCCAGTAAATACCCAGGGAAAACCCATCTCTGTTCCTTCCTTATGACAAGTGTCCCTTAATATGGATTATTATTGTTTATATACACATTGCAGAGAATGGGGGGGGGGTTGAAGGAAAACTAGGCCTATGCTCCCTGGAGTTCTTTGTCCCAGGACAAAGGATCTGAAGGAAAATGAAAGAGGAGTGGAAAGATGGCTAACAGAAACAGACTGAAGCAAGAATAGTTTATTAGCCACTGTTTTACTGCTCTGGTCACTTGCAGGTATGTTCCCAGTATCAGAGAGCAGCCTTACCATGGTGAAGCTCAGATTACACACCTTAGATTGTGGCATCCTCAATTATCAAACTCCCCAGACCTTCATATCCTTTGTGACATCAGCCTGAGGATCTCCTCTGGCTTGCCCTTTCTCTAGGAGCTTCAGCCAGGCTTTCTGTATCAGGTATTTTAAGAGCTACGGTGTCATTTTAAGAGAAGTTTTCCCAGCAAGATTCAAGGAAGGCCCTTCATCCGATGCAGACCACTTGATCTTATAGTATTTATAGAACAGACTTGAGTCCTTAAGAAAATAATGCTAAAATGCCAACAGTTTTCTCATTGCTCCCTGTAATTTGGAATCTACTTAAGGGCAGGGTCCATTTCAGATATATCTTCTTCACATAATTCTGGGACTCACTTCTCAATTATTTCTTTAAAATCATTGTTTATTGGTGATGAATTAGGACCCTCATTCACTCCATACTGACTAGACCTGAGCCACTAAATACATTTTTGTGACTCTTCATTCTAAATGAAGAGAATAAAAACTATTTCATAGAGAAAGTAAAATAAAAAGCAAATTTTAATGTTGAATAGAAAGGAGTTCACCAAAAAGAAAGAACATTAGCACGTCAAGTTTGTATTGAGCAAAAGCACAGCAAGAGGACATTGTATGGTTTATGCATAAACTGATCGGGCATCTCGAGATGAATCACCAAATACTCCTATCCCAATATATTTACTGAAGGTAAAACTATGAAAGGGGTAGAGAGGAATAAAATTCAGAGAAAACAATTATGCCATCGTACCATAAACGTTGCTGTCCGTCATCCATGTGTGTTAGTGAGGGAACTTCCGCTAACAGGTTTGAGATTGAAAAGTATGATAAACTTGAGACAGGGAAGAAAGGACAGATGAAAGGAATTTTTAACTAACAAGTTTAGGGGTTAGTCAATAATTCATTGTCTTTTTTAAGAAAGCACTTCCACATAGAAGTTTTCAACCCAGTTGGCAAGAGATGGTAATTTTTTTGATGAAGACTTAGGAGGAGGAGCTTCATTTTTGGTTGCCAGTGAAGATAAGGTTACTGTTTCATATTGGGTTTGATGTCATAAAACATATAAGGGAAAATCCTATCAGGAAGCTGCAAACAGGGGGATGAAATTCAAGGGAAAAAACCAGGACCAGACTAGATATTAAACAATATGTGACATAGGCCTGGAGGTGATTGCAGAAGCTGTGAGAGAAGAAGCACATTCCCGGTAGACTATAAAGACAGGGGAGTCTGCTAATGGGTGGTAAATCAAAGCCCTGTTTGCTGGTGGGAATCTTTTAAGGCCATCAAACTCTGTCTTTGCTCGTATGAAGACCCATGCTCATGAGTAAATTCAGTCATTATATTTTGAGTGGGGGAGCAGCTTAAGAACTTGTTGATTCTTCTCTGATGGAATAAATCATTATCTATATAAGAATAGATGTTAAAGACTGAGGAAGCAAGGGGCAACACTTATGTTTATTGGAGAACATAAAAGCCTAACTATATTAATCTACCCTAAATTATAAACAACAACCTTTCAAGGATTCTTTGCATTTCAAAGAGTTATTTATTGGGAAACAAAAGCCTAAACTTTGGGTGGTAGAATTTCTACACAGCTAGAAAAAAATAGCTGGAGCTCATTGGCTCCCTCAAACCATTTGGGAAAGGGGGAACCCTATTCTGTGGTTTTAAAATATTCTTCCCAACCCAGTGTAGGAGATCCCTGCAAAAAAAAAAAAAAAAAAAAAAAAAAATTGTTCTCAAATCTGACGCTATATCACTTTTACCTGGGAAGCTTTTTTAAAGTAGAGATTTTTCAGGCCTCACTGCACGCATCCTGATTCAGAATTTCCAAGGGTGATATCTGAGAATCTGTATTTTTAACAAGTTCTCCAAACAATGCTTATGCAGCTAGCCCCTTCACCATTCTCAGTAACCACTTCTATAAAGCATAAAAATCCATCTGCATAACAAGGAAAGGTGCATGTCTATCTCCAGCAATAAATCTGATTTACAACTCAGGGCATCCACTAAAACAGAGGCAAGAATTAAATAAAAAAGGCCCGTGATATTAAGTGTGGGAAGAAATTGGTAATAAACATTAAAATCTAATTTCTCAGCATATTTGGAGCCAACATAATTGGAAGAATGAGCAGATGACAGTGGAAAGTAAGGGGAACAATGAAACATGTCTCTGAATTTGGGATATACTGTATCCATAAAGCAGATGAATGGCAAAGGTTAGCCAAGAGCTGTGGCTGTGAAGCAGTTGAAAAATGATTAAAGTGTGAACGAGAATCTAAGTGGCAGATGTAATTGAATAGCCGTGAGTCTTATGAAAGTTAAACAAATTATAATTGTTTAGATACTATTAATGTGCTAGAATGAGCAGAAAATGACACATCCACATCCCACTACATTTCTGCACATATTTTAAAATCAGGATGCTGTTATATCCTTAGCTTTCAGTTGGGGACATTGCCCTTCTGGAATTTAGACACATATGATATTTTAAATGTGAAATGTTAATATCTATCAAAGGAAGAGCCCAAATCTCAGGTGCAGCCAAAACAAAACAACAACATCAAAACACAAATTACATAGTAAGCCTGTTCCCACCCATCTCCTCTCTGTCTAGCAGTTGCCTTCTTTAAACTGCTATTTAAACTGCTATGTTTAGGAAAACTTCCCTTTGTCAAGGATATAGGTGGGTTTTTCATAAAATTGTTATCTCATGCTATCTTGGACTCCATGGTTGCTGCTAACTGATTCAATCTACGCTGCAGGTGTAATAAAACAGATATTATCCCAGAGATTTGGGAGCATTAACATTACCAGTCTTCTGTTGCTACCACAGTAGTATTATGCGTACAGGAGGGGATAAAGAACTCAGAATTCAGCCTAGGTCATGAATATGCCCTAATGCATCATGAATTCTCCCCTACAATTTCACACTGAGAAAGACACTTGCCCTTTAAAGGCAGAATTAGCATTAGTCAAGAAGTTTTAGAAAACACAGTATAATCAAAGTCACATGTTATAGGGAATTGTGGAACTCCAAACTGTAAAGTGAAATAAATTGTTGCAATAACATTTTCCATTTAGGGATGAAAATAGTACTAGAGAAATTCTTCCACGGCCAATAAACTGATCTATCTCTTTAGTCTCTAGTTGCCTTATTATCTCTATAGTTACCATTTACAATTCTTTTGTGATTAATGCCATACTAGTGGTATTTTTCCTGACTTCTTTTTCTTCCCAAAATAAATATTCATTTTTTTCCCTCTTCAAATAATTAGGTTGTTTCACAGACACATGGACTCTTTGGCTTTTGACAGTAATTAAGTTGTTATGGTTTTATGATAAGTAATACCAGATACCAAGAAATCTGAACACATCCCTCCCTGCAGTGTGACTAAAAGAATGTAGTACTTTCATAAATCCACCAGGGTCCACCAATGAAGTTGCCCTTTAGTTTCTAAAAGGTTTTCTTTTTAATCCCACCATTTTTCCAAGTTCCCTGGGTCCACAAAGGGCTGAAATGACTGCAAGGTAACTGGTCTAAGTTGGCCAGGCCTGAGGATGTACCTGGATACTCTTGGTGAAAGCATTGGTCAGGGGGAGTGATAAGATGAACAGTTCAGGATCCAGGTGCAAGCATGCATCAGGTTGGAAATAAGTGACAGTTAGGGCTCAGGAAATGCAGGTCCCCAAGGGAAAGGCAAGGCAGAAAGTCAAGGGAAACTTACACAAAAAAAGAAGGCAGGAAAACACATGTAAACTACAGAGAAGATACCAGAACCTAGGAAAAGCTATCCTTTATATGCCAAGTTTCTTACACTTAGAGTAAGACTGTCTTGGCTATTTGTTGTGTCAGCGTAAGAAACAATAGAACTTCCTTTCAGTCTTAAAAGTGTACTTAGAAGAATACAGTCTTAGTAACCTTACTTATACTCTGCTACCCTGCTACCCTGCCAGTGGCGACAGAAGTCCCTTCAAGGGTTTTGGTAATGTAGAGCCCAAAGGTGAAAATTGCTAATTGGATGCAATTAAGCTGCTGAAAGAAAGAGTGTTGTGAAAGATGGTATTGGTAAGCTATTGCTGTGCAACAAATCGCTCAGAGAAATATAGTAGCTTAACAATAAGCAATCATTATTGCTTATCAGTCCAAGGATCAGCAGAGTGCTTCTTCTGGTCTTGTCTATGCTCACTTCTGTTTTCTCCAGTCAGCTGTGGATTGTTGGATAGGGGGCTGTCCTAGTGTTGAGCTTGGCTGGCTGTAGGCTGGTCTAGGATGGCCTGGGCTGGGATAATGAGGCTCTGCTTCATGTGGTCTCTCATCCCTTAGCAGGCTATCCTGTGCTTGTTCAAATGGCGAGGCTAGGATTCCAAGAGAGAGAGCAGAAGTGCACAGGGCCATGAGGCTCAGAACTGACATGCCGGCACTTCTACTACATTCTATTTGTCAAAGCAAGTTACAGTGCTAGTTCAGCTAGAAGAGGTGGAAAAGTAGATTCACTTCTTGGTGGGAGGAGCTTCAAATTCATATTGCACAAGGCTTGGACACAGGGAAGAGTGGAGAATTGAGCCGGCAATGCAATAATTTACGAGAGGCTGATCACTATCTTAGGAGAGGTTTGAAGTGCCTTCCAGCATTTAGCCATTACCAGAGTAAACTACACTTCTACTGCATTTTGATTTTTGGTTTGTTTGCTTGTTTCTTTAATGGCCCAGAGAATATGAAGAAAGATCAGGCATGTTCTAAAGATAAGGACTGGATGTTTTAAGAATAAGAGTAGGTGGGTGCTCTCAAATTAGTGTACATAAAAATACCTGTGTAGCTTGTTAAATATATAGATTTCTGAGACCTACTCTCAGACACTCTTTTATTTATTCTTGGGGTGAAGCTGATGAAACTTCATTTTCATCAGTGTTCCAGATGATTCTGATTCTATTTCAGGTAGTATGTAGACTGGACTTTGAAAAATACTTTATGCACTTTCTCATGTTTTTTGACCCTAGGAAACCCAAAGCCTCCCTTCGCTAGTATATTAGATACTGAGATAGAGTTTGGTCTTTGAGGTGCCTAGGATTGTCACGACTTGGCAGCATGGCCTCAACTCCCTCTGACTGGATGTTCCAGAGGCCTCATCCCCAGTTTAAATCCAGTGGCAGTGCATTGCTGTCCAATAGAGCCTTCCCTAGGAAATCCCATCCAGTCTAGCCTCCGGGATCCTGACTTTCTCCCAGTAGGACATAGAGTTCCTTAGGACTCTCATGATTGAGCTTGGATCTGAACTGGAGGGAAGGCCCATTGGCCAAGTGAGGATGCTCTATAAATGGAAGCCTTTCTACCCACTTGCCTTTCTATACTCAAGATAAGCTTTCTCTGTGCTATTCCCATAGCACCTTAACTCTGAAAAAAAGGTTTCAGGCTATCTGTGTGGTCTGTGATATTCAGGACAAGTAACTATAGCCTGAGTTGGGTATGCTTTGGAGTCAGGAGAGGAAAAAAAAAAATCCATGATGCCACCAAGTTGTTGACTTTAAAACTTGGAAATAACCAAGGAAAGGGATGAAGCTACAGGGAAGGGGAAAGTGCTGCTCAGGTTGAGCCATTTCCTAAAGCATATTGTGTGGGACCACTTCTGCAAAGGGCCTGTGGTTAAATAAGTTTGTAAAACACCATGGTAAGTTAAACAAGTTTCTTTCCTTTAGGACTGCTGTGAAGCTTTAATATATGAATGTGCATCATGAAGTTCCAAGATGGGGAACATCATATGCATTGTTTCCTAAAAGTATTTGACCATGGAACTCTTTTGTCATCTTTCCAGAATTGTGTTCTATAGAATACATCTTCAGAAAATATGATACTAATGATACTGACATGCTAAATTTATTGGAAATGTACTATCTTACGAATATTATGCGAGTGCTTTAAAACTTCTATTTCATTTTATTCTCACAACTTTCTAAGACAAGCACTAGTTTTATCTTCATTTTGCAGATTAGGAAACTGATGTTCAGTTGAAGGCACCAAGCCCCTAAGTGGTAGAGCCAGGATCTGATTTTAAAAGGGACCATATCTGTTATTTAACTCAATGTGGATATTTTATTTCACTCCCATGTGTACAATCTATGACCATTTATTTAACATGGACTATGTATCAGGCCCTTTTCAAAAGAGGACTGTAGTTACTACTTTAACCATTATAATCAACCTCGATCCTCATGAATAGAATTTAATGATCCTAAGCATTTCTAAGTTCCTTACAGGATTTTAAAAACTGTGCCAGGGCCCAGGCTCAGAAATGTTGAGTCACTTGGTGTACTGCTTGTCTCCATGTTTTCCCCTGAGCCTGAATAATGGCAAGTAAACTGCTCAGCACTTTCCCCCACACCTCTGCCTTGTTTAGGCTGAAATCGGAGAGGGATTAATTTATGCTAATTCCACCCAACAAGCTAAAGCCCATTTATCACAAGTTTTCATTCCTCAGCAGAACATGCACAAACACACCTAAGCTCTGGGCAAACCAAGATATGCAGCTGCTGTTGTGTGGAGGAATACAGGCCTGTTTAAATGCAGACACAGACCAGCAAGCGACACCCAACCTGGGGACGCAGAGGGCAGCAATCCTCACCTTGCCAGCATCTGCTGCCTCCTGCCAGCTTGCCTGGCTGACAAGGGGCAAACCAATGCTAAGTTGGGGGTGGCAGAAGCTGACAACACACATTCTAGAACTGGGGATACAGAAGCTCATTTCCCCCCAAATATTATGCTAATTCTTAACAGTTAATGCTGTTTGTTTCCAAATGATGATTTGAGTATGAATAGTTAAAAACTGAGAGACAGATTTGGCTTTGTAGAGGGGAGGAGGAAGGAAAGAAGGGAATTGAGTCCATTTGTGTCAGTGTACAGGCATGTGTATACACATATATTTGCTTTCTATGTTAATGAGAGCTGAGTCACAGCAATTTCCTCTCTTTCAGTTTTTGCCTTTATTTCAAATGTCAACTCTTTCAAGCAAGCTCAGTATTCTGAGTTACTCCATAACACTAATACTCCAAGATAGCATTCAGCTAAGAGCTAAAACTTTAGCCTTATGCCTACTTTCGACCATCTGTGGCCCCTATCTGGTGCTAGATTTGTCCCCTGCCAAAATAAGACATTACATTAGAAGATTACCTTTCAAACATCTTCCTATTATTATTACTTTAGATATGACAATGGTATTGTGATAACGTTGGGGGGGGGCATCATATCTTTTAGCGTTACAGATAAAATTACATGATGTCTGAGATTTGCTCCAAAATAATTCAATGATAGTGGTTGGAGGTTGTGAGGAGTGGCTGAGGGTGGAGATAAGATTGGTTGGGAGCAGGTATAGCTCAGTGGTTTGAGCACCTGCTTTTCATGTATGAGGTCCCGGATTCAATCCCTGGCACCTACTAAAAAAAAAAAAAAAGAGATTGGCCACAAATTTATGGATGTTGAAGCTGGATAATGAGTATATGAAGGCTCATTTCTTCATTCTTTCAATATTTATATATGATATACAACACACACATGCATGTATATACATATCACTGAAGTTTGAGTACATGATCTATGATTCTAAATACTCCTTTTAAAACTGGGTAATAGTTTAACTTGTGACACTTGGTAATTTGCTTTTTTGTGCTATAGTCTTAGCCCTAATCCCCATCGTCAGAAATATCTTTCAAATTTTCTGATATCTCCCACTGAAATTACCCCAGGATTGAAAATATGTTTGTGTGCATGCGTGTGGGGGGTGCTTCAGATGACTTGTGCTCAAGTCTTAGTTCTTCCACTTACTAGCTCTGAGTCCTTTGGAATACAAATAACCAATCAGAACACCATTGCTCCTTCTTATCTGTTCAATGGAGACCATAGTGTCTGCCTTACATTTGTGAAAATCAAGTGTGATATGTCTGTGACAAATGGAAGATGTACTCCTCTCCTGATGACAACCTATGAATGTCAGTGTGAGTTCTGAAGTAGTCCTGGACTCCTTTGCTGATGGTACTGTGTTTGCCTGACTAAATGAAAGAGACCTTTATTTTCTAATTTCAGACTGAAAGCAAACTTGTCTTGAGTTTCCCACAGCAGTGGAACTGCACTGGTCTCCCGCGTGCAGACTCCCACACACCCACTTCACAGCATGGAAGCTGCTTGCTTATAGGGGAGAGTAGCGGGGGGTGGTTTCCTTCCTTTCAATGCCTTCTGAAAGCCTATTCAACTAAAATGACTAAACCTATTTTATGAGAAAGAAGGCTTGATTTTTTTTTTCACCAAACTATGTGGTTATATGGTGATATAGGCATAATCCTACAAAAGCCAGGCAGAAGCAGCTGTGAGTCACATCTGCAATCATCAGTGTTACTTGAACTTTTGTACCTGGGTGACCAGAATGTTGTCCTCTCAGCTCTCAACAGAGAAAAGCCACAGAAAATGGTGTTTAAAGGTCATCCACATTTCTGAGTATCAGGCTTTGCTTAAGTTGATAGAAGGTAAAGGTCAGCATCCAGGCTTTTGCGAGGTACAGGTGGCTTGTCTTTTATGCTCCAGCTATGCTATATTTGCTAAATGTTGGTTTTCAAGATGGTAGAAATTAATTGCAAACAAAGTTATTACAAAGACAACAAGTTTGACCTGATATGGGGGAAAGTTTGCAGGTAGAGAGAGCTATCCTCCAGAGTTGCTCTGAGGAGATACTCAGGGAGGGAGACTCTTTTATGCTTGCAAAGCATCTGTTTGGTCCAAGAAGAGAACTCACTGCACCTAAAAGACTGGGGCTTCCTGGCCTCGGCTGTCAGGGCTTTGGGAAGTTGGTGTTAGAGGTAATGCCGGAATGAACACCCCTCGCAGCATCAGAGTGTCTGCTCTTGTCAAATACTCAGATAGTCATCAGTTTCCTGTGTCCCAAAAGGAAACATTCTCCCTCTCTCCAGTTCTTTTTCTCCCATGAGGACTGCTGGATAATGGCCTGGATAATTCCTAAAAATATTTCTGTTGGTGGTTACTGATTATCTGCATTGGTTTTGGGGAAAGTTTGCCTTCAGAGTATAGGAACATTTAACAATAAGATTAAATATAAATATGGATAAATAATTATAATAGCAGCAGTAGCAATAAAAACTAATAGTTATAGAGCATTTAATGCATGCATGGCACTGTTCTCAGTGTTTACATATATAAATGCTTTTAATTCTCACAACAATCCAATGAGGTACATGCTACTCTTTTCTCATTTCACCACATTAAGGCCCATCGAGGTGAATTAACTCACCCAGAGTCACATGGACCAGAGTCATGTGGGACTCTCCATGCCCGTGGGTGAACAGTGTAAGCCTCTCGTGGAGTCTCACCTGCCAGTCTCGGCGCGTGACCATGCCTTGTTTTCTGCTCTAGCCCCACTGGTGGACCTCACGCCAACCCACAGTGGATCCGCCATGCTGATGCTGCTCTCAGTGCTGTTTGTGGGGCTGGCTGTGTTCGTCATCTACAAGTTTAAAAGGTGCGTGTCCCCCTGTCCACATCTCCCCTTCCCCTTCCCGCTTCCTGACAGCTTCTGAAGCCTGCATCACAGCGATGTCCATCTACAGTCCAGAGCGGTGATGGTTTCTGTTAATGTTTTAGGAAGATCCCGGGGATTAATGTTTATGCCCAGATGCAGAATGAGAAAGAACAAGAGATGATCAGTCCAGTCAGTCACCCTGAAGGCAGGCCCAGTATCCCTGCACTAAGGAGGCCTGGCCAGCTTAGCGCTGAGAAGGTGGAATCACAGCTCATAGGTAAATGATTCCCAGTAGACATCAGCTGTTCAGCCTGGGTAGTCGCTGGCTGAACCTCTCTCTAACCCCTTTCTGGCTTCACATAACCACTTTCTTCTGCTCTAACACCCTTGAGAAAAACAGCTAAGAATCCTCTTTGCCTGCTTCCTTCCACTAGAATGGAAAAAAAAAAAAAAAAAAAAAACTTCTTGCTCCTATCTAGTTTTTTGCTCACATTAGTTTATTCCTCATTTTGCAAAACCCCTTGCTAAATATATTGGGCTGCAAACGTTCATGGGCAAAGATTAAAACTTTTCACCTGATAATCTACGAGGAGCATCCTCAGAGGCTGGGGCTGGTGGACTGAAGACCCTGGGCAGGGTAAAGGATCAGGTATGTAATGCCAGAGACAAAGCATGGCGGCCTCAACTTAAAACAGTTCTAATGACACTGAGAGAGGAGCAACATTGTAAGAGTGGGGGCCAGCCTGGTCACCCTCAGGATTTGTTTTTTTTAATCCAGCAGTAATCTAGAAATTGTCCTGGAAATATGGAATCTGAGACCTTGAGAACAATAGGCATGAAGTTTACAGATTATCCAGGAAGTAGGACATTGCTACAGAGACCACTGGAAGGTCAGACAATTAGAGAGCAGATGGAAGATTTTCCCCTTCCTTTTTCCCTGTCCTTTACGAGAAGTGAAAACTGGATTTCATCCTATCTTAATAGAGCTCACTCTCCGCCTGTGAAGTAGGCATGGGACTCCAACAGGTGTGGAGAGTCTCAAGTTGAAATGCTAAGTCCTACTATTATTAGAGAGGTCATTTTCCAGGAAGTTAGGCAAATCCATGGAGCCACTATGGCTAAGGGATTTCTCTCCCTGGTTCCTCCTGTCCGTTGGCATCAGGAGTTGAAGCTGTACATGTGCTCCTCTAGACTCTGCTTTGCTGACTACAATAGTTAGATTTTAATATAACCATTCACGCTTCACCCTAGTATGATAATGCCAATCCACCTAGAAGGCCCTTACATGAGATTTTTTAATCTGTTCCTTGGAAAACCCGAGTACCTGATTGGATACATAACCCTCTCTTTAAATGGATACGTGAAAGGTCTCTGGCTGCATTAAGGGGAAATTTAAATACAGCGACTGGCTCGCATCCTAGGTAATAATAACAATCGTCGCCACATCTGGTGTCCAATTTTCACAGTGCATTTTCTTTTTATTTGGAGAAATAGGGTGATAAAGGTGTAATGCTTTGGGTTAAAAAGAGAAAACCTTTCAGTCTTCAAGTCCAGAGAAGCATTCACCCTGTTTATTCTCTTGAGACTAAAGCCTCTAAGCGCATTTTTGGGGGGAGCGGGTCTTTGGTTCTCAGTCCCATTTCCACTGGGTCTGAAGTACAGCTGCTGCTTACTGTATTAAAGTAGCAATCCCTCCTTCACCAGGAATATCTCACAACCCATTGCAAAGTCTCTGACCCTTTTCCATTTCCAGTGTCATTAAATGAGTAAGTGTTACACGTTTTCTCTTAGGAGAGTAGCTTTACCCTCCCCTCCCTCCCCTTCTACTCAACCTGGTGACTCATCTCTCCGATTGCAAAGAGCAAGACACGCCACTCCACCTTCAACGCCAAAACGGGGATCTGCTGGGGCACAATTTGCAATTTAAGGAAAACCCCCAAAGGCTACAGGCGACGTGCTGATCAGGAAAGAATTTCGCTCTTGTCAAGTGCATCATCCTTCATGACCACTAACTTTATGTTTTTTCTCTTTCCTTTGTTGTTCTGTTCCTATTTTGCCAGGAAGTATTTCCATAGTTGCTGAGAATCAAAGCACAAAAGAAATCCCTACCTATGTAAATGTTTGAATGGAGGACGCCAGTAAAATAAATAAATAAAAAATAAAAACAATCAAAACCCCCCAAAATAAAAAAAAAAAAACACTCAAAAAAAAACACAAAAAACAAAAACAAACATTCACTGCGTCGGAACTTTTTAATTCTTCAGACACAGCAAACAAGGGTTTTTAGCTTTAAGCCTGTGCATGTGGACAATAACTTGAGAACATGTTTGGAGGGGCAGTGTACAGGTGCTCTATTTTAATGGAAAACACTCCCCTCCCCCTTTCTTCTTCTCTCTTTTTTCTGATCGGTCGTGTTTGTAGAAAATTCATAACATATATAGGCCAAGGAAATCTGCATGTATTTTTGGAAATATTCTTGGCTCTAGATTTAACTGCTATTTTAGCACTAAAGGCTGATGGGTGGATTAGCCGCCCCAGCCCATTTCATAACACACAAAGACATGCACAGGAGTTTGAAACTCTGAGCTATTTCTGTTCCAATTTCCTTTTTGCTATTTTCCCTTCTAAGTTGTCTTTGACAGCTCTGTTGGTCAGCAGTGGCTCTAAGGCTGCTTTCTCCAATCTGTATAGCCACAGAGACAAAGAAGGGAGGTAGAAATCCAGATAGAACAGGGAAAGAAGGAAAAAGGAAGGCAGGGAGGCAAGCACATCACAGATGGATCCTAGTGTACTGCTCATTTCTTCCCACCATGGCTGCTTCCCCTTGCAGTTTTCCCTTCTCCTGCCCCTTCTTATATAAAAAATGGAATCCCATTACCCATTGTCTTGCCTTTCCATTTATTTGCCTTCCATGTCTGGTGGATATGTTGATGTCTTTGAATCTCTTCCTTCCAATTGCCAAGGAATTGCTCCTACTTTTCTTCCCAACCATGTTGCTAGATTCTGGACATTAACCCTGACATTTTCTAAATACCAGCCTAGCCACTGTCATCCCTGCCCCCTTGCCTCCCCTGAAATTCCTGATTTCTCTGTCAGCTTCCACGCACACTGACCAAGCTGCATCCTGCCCAGCAAGCGTTCAACTTCATGTACCCCTTGTCTCCTCATGTAGAAGCTGTCTCTTCCAAGTATCCCTGCTTTGTCCCACCTGGAAACATAAAAATTGCATGAAAGAGTTGATACATGCAAAGCAATTAAAACCTGGACATGTACATTGGGAACAAAAGCGTGCTAATGAATAGTGATATTCTCAATATCTTAACAGAAAGTCCATTCTTGCAAGAAATGTCTTGAATGTGTTGCTATGTTGCAGGGCAATTTCCTTCTGTGAGGGTTGCTGTTACCCAGTAGTTCCTCTCTCGTGACAGAGTGAAATTATTTGTGAAATAAAACTGATTTAAACAGAAGGAGAAACAGGTTAATGGATTAAATGTATGTGAGTGTCAAAAAGTCTGAGAGACTATATGGAGGTCTTGTCTTACATTGGGTTGAGATTTTGATTATTTAGGATGATCCAGGTCATTTCCCATGTTTTCTCTGATCCCCAAGTAGCATAGACTACGTAAAGGAAAATAAGTATAAAGGAGGGAAGTTAGCCAACTACAAGAATTGGTTCAAAGCATGATGAAATCCTGGTTTTCCCAAGGAGATCATGTAAGAAGTTTCCAGAGGAAGAAAGGAAAAAAAAAAAAAAAAAAGTAAAGGCATCCAGCAATGTCCCTTCAGTATTGTAGATTAGGGGAGATGAGAACACACTCTGAAGTATAGGAGAAAGCAGTTCTACCAAACCACTCAGAGGACTCAGCCTCCTTCTTGGCTGTGTCCCCAGGTCCACAACAGGGTATATAAGAAGGTCCTACCCTTAAGTAGCTCAGGCAGGGGAAGAGTAGCAAAGCTGTTGTCAGAAGTTAATCAAGCCGAAGGTTTTATGGTTGAGGATGCTGGTATGAACCTGGGAAATGGATTATGCCTGGGACAACTACCTATTTGTAGAACTCAGTTGATCCCCAACCTGCCAAGCTTCCTAACCCATAGGAAACATTCTCATTGATTCTTTTCAGTTGGAGCCTCCCAAATTTAATCCAGAATACAAATTGTTTGGGAACCAAAAGAGGCTCACTCAGAAAAGCATAGGGAGTCCTCAGAGTTGAAGTTCAAGAAATCTTTACTGGAAAAGTATGAAAAAGGGAATAACATTCTTACCATAGTACAGTGTCTTACACAGAGTAGATATTAAAAATTATTTGTTGAAGAAATATATGAATGAATATGAGAAAGGATATGGGAAATATGTATGGGCTTGTAAGTTCCAATTAAAAATAAAGGTAGACATGAGATGCTTGGCATTTTGGAAAGTGACCACAGATAGCCAGCTATAGCACAGGCATCTCCAGTGTCTTCAGATGCCTCTCCTTAAAGGGCCCTCCCACCTGTAAGAGATGAGTGAGTCAAGCTAGGGCTCTGAGGGGACCTCATGGTCCTTATGACCTAGGCCAGTGGTCTCAAAGTGTGGTTCCAGGGCCAGCACACTCAGCATCACCTGGGACTAGTTAGAAATGCAAATTCTTGGTCACCCACCTCAAACCTACGGAATGGGAAACTCTGGGGATGAGGTCCAACGATCTGGTTCAAGAAGCCTTCCAGGTGATTCTGATGTTCATTATAGTTTAAAACCCACTGTAGTAGTAGGCCATTCTAGGCTCAATCCCAAAGAGAAGGCATTAATGAGAGCCCACACGAGGGAAAGGACTCAAGTGCCTACCTACCTACACTAACAGCAGGTGCCAACACAGTGAGGAGTTTGGTGGGTTTAAGGCCAGAGGAGCAAGTGGGGGAAGATGCATGTAGAAGGTAAGATTCAGGGAAAGCTAAAAATGATAGATATTGCAAGGTTTTCCCAATCCCGGAAGGCAAACTGTACATGCTCCCCTGAACTACCCTACCAACATTTTTCCTAATTGGATTCACTGTCCAAAATGCAGAAATTTGTTTTGCTTTTTTTTTTTTTTTCCCAGAAGTTCCAAACAGCAACTTTGAGAGTAATAGGGTGCTTGGCAGCTGTTCTGTGTTTTCCAGGATTCCAACTGAGTATCAAAATCCCTCATTTGCCCACTTATTTTTATAGGAAGCCAATTTAAAAAATTGAAAGTTTTCTTAAGTATTGGAACTACTTCTAATTTTAAAATGACTCTTTTGATGTATTTTTTGTTAAATACTATGTAGTGTAATGTATAATTGCTCTTGTTTATTGCTTTTACAATCATATTTATTAAATAGATAATGTCTCTAAAGTCTTTGCCTCAATATGTTTATTTTATCCCAAACTTTGGGGTTCAGTCTCTATATAGAAGTAGTATAAATGTAGGACTTCATGAAGTCTAATTGTCTGAATATATAAACAATACAAGCTCGAGGCTTTTTCTAACCAAGTTAGAAATTCTACCTGCATTTCAGCTGGCGATAGATGTCTGTTGCTGTCTTAAATTCTTTTAGTCTGTTCAAAGACCACTTCAAATGGTTACTTTGAGATACATGACATGCTATTATTTCAAAATTAGAAATCATTATTGGGAAACAAACCCATTCAAACTTGTTCAGATCTTTGTGGTTACCGAAGGACCAAACCTGCACTTAATGACCTGAAACGAGGGCAGTGATTAAGCCCTCCTGTGATGAAGTAAAAGCAGCTTTGGATCTGGATTCAGGAAAGTGGACTCTCCTTCCGGCTATGCCAGCTGTGTGACCTTGAGCAAATCACTGTAGCATACAAAAGCTTAAGGGTCCTTACACATATAATTTGGAGGAAGAAGACCGGGTGATATTTAAGACGTCCTCTAACTCTTTATTCTGAGACGGTGAGTCATTCCCTCGGAGTCCAATAGCTGATTTGGAGTTGGTGGAAAATAAAGAGGTGGACTAAATCCAAATCTTGTCTGCCTTGTGGCCAGCCTACATAAGTGGCATCTCCCCTCGGGCACCATTTTGTCCTTATATTTGGTTAATCTCTTGTGCAGTCATAGAACCTTCCTTAGCCTTCCCCAAGAACTGTCGGGCTCTATCATAGCCTCACTAGCACAGTCTCTACCTGTCTGCGAATTTCTATGTTTTTAGGTTGTCTTTAACCCTTCCTTTCCCACAGGCAAAATCCTCTGATCCTTTAGTCTTTTCCAGGCCAGAGCCTATGCTGCTCTTCCCCTCAGGACCAGTTTATCTTCTGCTTCAGTCAGGGTTCAGTCAGGCAAAAAGAAGCCGTTCCTAGAGATTTCAAACAGAGGATTTAATACAGGGAATCTGTAGCTTAAGTAATGGAAAAACTGAGATGCCAAATAGGGGAAGGTATGGCAACCCCAAGACTGGCATCAAGAGGAAGCCTCTACCTTGCCTGGGCTGGAGGGATACAGGTATTACTGGAGCCAGGCTGAAGCTGAGACACAGAGGACCTGTCTGGCAGAAGCTGGAGCCATTGTCGCCGCCAGCATTGCTGCCCAAGTAGAGAAGTGGACGGAAGTAGCTTTCCCCTTGCTCTAGTCTCCCCATCTGCCTTTACCTCTCTCGGGCTAAGTGCAGGCACAAGCCAGTGGGCAGTGGAGCCTGGGAAACGTAGCTCACTATAATCCAGAGCCACACAGGGGGACGAGGTTACCATATTAGAAAGCCCGGGCAGGAGATTGGCACAGCATCTGCATCAGCTGAATCAAATCCAAACACTCTCCCTTAAAGTCAGCAATTAAATAGTAGGTACTCCTTTCTTTGACATTTTTCACACGTTTTTTCTTTTAATAACACATATAGAGGTTGGCATTATCTTTAGTGTGGCCTTTCATGCCATTTTCACCAAATTCTCCTCTCATTTAGGGGAGAATCTTCATTTTTCTTTTCTATTTTTTAGCGTCTAGCACTGCGCGTTGCCATTAGGGGGCACTAGAAAAATGTTTGCTGAAACCTAACCCTTGATTTTTCAGCTTAGTGTTGTGAGCAAGTCCATTTTATTTAGCAGCGATCTCTGAGGTGACTTTTCGGGTCCAGCATTTCCTTGCCCAGCTAGCACCTCTAATTACATTTTCAATTGGTGTTTGTCAAGAATCAACACATACTTGCCCTTCGTCTCTGTTACCACTTAAGCTGCTGCATTTGGGGAGCTATTCTTAGACATTAATTTAAGTGAAATAATTGTAGTTCAGGAGAAAAACAAAACTAACTAGAAAGTAGCATAAGAAATAAAGGCCTAAGTTTGGTTTCTGAATCATTATGGAACTTGCTTACTTCAGGAGTTAATATTATTTTGAAAATGCATGTTAGGCTGGAACTTTCATGGTGGGGGAATCCAAAGGTAATTCCAGATGGATATGCAAGGGTATAGCTATTATAGAGTTTTCATGTTAAACACAGGAAAAGAGAGCTATGGTTTACAGAATATAGATATTTATTAACCTCTATATGGCAGAAATTGTTTTAGATGGTGATACTACAACCCTGAACAGGGCAAATAAAATATCTGCCATCTTGAGGTATATCTTCTAATAGGAATAAATGAACAAATAATATCATTTACTATAGCATATACAATGCTATCATATATATATACATTCAGATATTGAAATGAAAAATAAAACATAGTAAGGAACAGAGTGGGAGGCGGTGGCGGTAGTGGTAGAGGTGTGAGAGGATGGAGTTGGCCTCCGGAAGTAAAAGTCCGCAATGCTAATGGAAAACCTCTCTGAGGTCTGAAGGCTGAAAAGGAATCAGTCATTTAAAGATAACTCACATTGCTCAGTTTGTTCAAAGTCAATCTTAGACAATCTCAACCACAAGACAAACAACTTTGGACCTAAACAACAATTTGAAAATGGTTCTGAGTTTAAGGGAAAAGAGCTTTTAAAAAGCGCACGCACATTTTAGGAGCAGTAGGGGACGGCTATCAAGAGAATTTCCCCAGGTAATTGTATGTGTAGTCAGTTCAGCCATTATGTAACATGTGTTCCTAAAAATCGCCTCGATATGTGAAAATCATGCAATAAAACCACAGGGGTTGTATGAAAAAAATAGGATTAGGGCAGAACACTCAATAACTCTGTCGGTGATACATTAAAAAGAAAACACTAATAAAAATGGTAGCACAGTTTTATCCATGTTAAATGGTTAAAAAAATAAATAAATAAGGCCCTTAACCGTGAGAGAAACCTGAACTTGCCTTGTGAAACGGGTCTAGAAAGGGTTGGAGCTCGTGAGTTGTGGTGACACTCAGTTGTGGAATGAGCGTCATCTGAAAAGGGACAGAAAGTTGTAACACCGAATGTGGGTGGGTGTGGCTCAGAACAGGCGAGGTAGCTGGAAGATGTTTGAGGAGTATGTGTGTTTGTGTATTTTTACACAGCTGTGCTCAGACGGGGTCAGTTTCTATTTTCATCTAGTGTTTCTCGTGGACAAAATCATGCATAAGCAAACACAAAATTTTCGTTATGCTCAAATTATTTCCTCATTTGTCAATTTCATTGGGACGGATGTATATTTAAAAGTAAAAGCATTTCCCACAGTGTGGCCCACCAACCTCAATGAACTTACACATCCTGGAGCCTTGCCACCAACCATAGACCACAGTTCACACTGTAGACCACACTCTCTCCCACTCAGTTCTGAGTGGTGTGTGCTAATTTAAAATGGCCTACATCCATTGCCACAACAGTACTCAGGACAACCTCCAACTCCCAATGAAGCCCCAGTATTTCAACTGCTCATCCCCTCCCTACCCAAAAACTGTCAAGTGGCCACTGGCTCCACCTCATTGGGGAGGTGGGCAACATGGGAATCCCAGTGGGTTCCGTGTAATATTTTAGGTAATCTAAGCACCTCTTAAAATATATGTATATATATATATATATAAATAACATTTTTGTAAGCAAATACACATATATGCATATATATTTATATATCATTTTACAAATGTTTGTATGTATTGTGAGAATTTTGATTTTTACCCATAATAAAAAAAAAAAAAAAAAAAAAAGTAAAAGCATTATAGCAGAACTTACAGTAACTCGGGTCATAGTGGAGAAGTAATGTGGATATATTGGTAGAAAGAAGTCTTATTTGATATCAGAGGGAGAAGATAAGAAATGGGCACCAACCCTCATTAGCATCACCATCATCTCTGCCCGAGAACTTTTGGTGTGGGGACAGCAGCCCAACTCACTTCCTTAGACTTTAGAACGTAACTCAGTTTCCACCAACCCCAGCAACTGATATTTAGAATCACGACTGAGTCCCAGAAAATGTTAAATTTTGGTCAAAACTCTATTTAAAAAGAAGACAGCATGAAAAATACATGTTTAAAGTTTTCTACAAAAAGTAAAACAGCAAAAGCTTTCCTATGTTTAAAGATAAGCTTAGGTTGTCTAGGTTATGTTAGAAATGTTTTATGAGCAATATCAAGTAAGATATTTCAATACCAGTAATATATGCATAAATATTATAAAATCCTGCCCATTTAATTTTAGTAACTTATAGGTGCATGAAAAAGATTCAATAAACAGCGTTTATAAACAAGTTAACAAATATATCCTAATATATATTCATCTCATAAAATAAGATGCATTAAAACCATTTTTCTAAAGAATAGTTAATGCTATGAGAAATTCTCATAGGATCTTAAGGGACAGCAGACTCTACATGATGTGATGATTTATAGGAAAAATAAACAGGGACAGTTAGGGAGGCAGCAAATGGTTACACAGATTATTTCTAAATGGTAAAATTACGGGTGGTTTTAATTTTCTTTATCTTTTTGTATATTTTCAACAATTTTCCACAATGAATATATACTAGTCTTATGGTCAGAAGAAAATTGCTATTTTATAAGAAATGTATTATATTATAAATTAAGTTCAACATATTTTGTTTTCTTATGGCATTAATCTTAAAGTATTTATTATATTGTATTTTACATAATATATAAAGTTTACAAGAAATAAAGTTAACAATTGTTCACAGTATATACTTAAATTCCTTTAGTACATTAAAAATAGGTTTTTTAGATAAAAAGGTGATTTTTCTCCCATAATGTGATTAAAATTCACATTGACATGAAAATATTATTTTGGTATTATGGTACCTTCAATTTACTTTATTAAGTTTCAAGTGTTTAAAATTTTTAAATGGTATAATTTGTTACAATTGTGTTAACCATGTTATACATTTATAAATGCACACATATATACACATCAAACATACATGCTTAATTCCCAAGCCAGTGTTCAGAGTTACATGAAAATAAAAGATGTGAATGATGCTAAAGTACAGAATGAGGTAATTATGGATGTAAAATAGATTAAAGATAAAAATAATAAAGCAGCAACCATTTCAAACACCGTTTATGTGCCAGACTCTGTATACTCATTATCTCATTTCATCCTCATGCAGTCCTGAAGTAGGAATGAGTTTCTTCTTTTACATTCAGTGAAACTGAGGCTCAGAAAAGTTAAGTCACTCACTCGTGATTACAGACTAGCAGGTCTAAAAGACACCCAAACACGTGATTTTCCTGCTGTGCTATATTTCTTCCTGAAAGATGAGTAATGGTTTAGACTCAGCTTTATGATAAATTGGTACAGGTTAGTTGACAGATTGGACTGACTCAAAAGCCAGGGTCAAGAATCAGTGGGTTCTATTTTGGAATCTGTGCTCCTGAGAGTGACAGAATTAGACTCAAATAAGTCCTCCCTGCACATGGTTCACCAGTCCCTTCTATTCAAACCTATATGCGATCCTAGAGTTTTTAGGTATACTTCCAGAGACTGGAGCCTCCCGCCTACCTATGTGCCAGGTGTGCATGAAATCTAGGTGGAGCTGCAACTCCTACCCTACAGCTCAATGGACTCATCCAAGTCACCTGGTGAGGAGACAACGATGGGAAATGGCCATCCCAGGGAATGGGGAGGGCCTGCATCTGCAGGCAGGATCATCCCACCCACCATATCCATGGGATATAAGCCCTCTATCACTTGGAGTTGGAGTGGACATCACCATCCCAGTCGCCTCTGGATTGGGGGAAGAACTATGGACTAGAGTGGACTTGATGGTATTCTCTTGCTCACATATGGTGATTCTTGCAATGCAAGAAATTATAACAATGAGGTGGAGCCAGTGGCCACTTGACAGTTTTTGGGTAGGGAGGGGATGAGCAGTTGAAATACAGGGGCTTCTTTGGGAGTTGGAGGTTGTCCTGAGTACTGTTGTGGCAATGGATGTAGGCCATTTTAAATCAGCACACACCACTCAGAACTGAGTGGGAGAGAGTGTGGTCTACAGTGTGAACTGTGGTCTATGGTTGGTGGCAAGGCTCCAGGATGTGTAAGTTCATTGAGGTTGGTGGGCCACACTTGTGGGAGATGTTTGTGTGGGATGTGGTGGGAGGTGTGGGAGGTGGGCAACATGGGAATCCCAGTGGGTTCCGTGTAATATTTTAGGTAATCTAAGCACCTCTTAAAATATATGTTTATATATATATATAAATAACATTTTTGTAAGCAAATACACATATAGGCACATATATTTATATATCATTTTGCAAATGTTTGTATGTATTGTGAGAATTTTGATTTTTACCCATAATAAAAAAAAAAAAGAAAAAAAAAAAACAAAAGCCCTAGGACGATCTTATCAAGTAATCTAATCAAAGGCCCCTCAGCTGAATTTAATGCAATCAAAGGGTATCACACTCAGAGGAATAGATTAGTTTACAAACATAATCTTTCTCTTTTAGGAATTCATAAAATAATCTCAAATTGCCACAGTCCTATTGGCAGATTTAATTATTTATTAATAGATCATTATTTCTTACTTGAGAGTCTGGAGCCATAGCTTAGATCTAAAGTGTAGATGATACTACCCTCCATAGGTCAATTAAAAATGAGACAACATGCCTGGCTGCAAGGGTACATCAAATTGAGAAGCTCAGTCTGTCTAAATTGCAGCAAAATAGGATGGGCAAACAATTTAGATTCTCTGTAATAGGGTCTGCTTGATCCTGTTAGCCAAATGCTACATTTGTGTTAACACAAGTAATAGTTCTGCTTTCAGACATACAGATCCTGCTCTTAATCTAAGAAACTTAGGCATCCATGCATTAAATATAAGAATAAAGTGGCAGAAGACAACTCATCTGTTTGGGTTCTCAAGAAACGTACCTTGTATTTCAAGAAAACCTCCAAGTAAATTTTTGCGTCAGATAGCTTTACTTCGCCTACTGTTCTTTTTCTTTGTCTTCTTAATTTTATTTTGAGGAATTGTGTGAATTAGCTTTACTTTCTATAGCTTTTACTTTCTACCTCTTTATGCCACACTAGGGATGATCATGGGTGCCCAGAATGTTCAATTGGAGGCCCAGTCTATGGAAGCTATCAGCTGGGGATGCAGGCTTCGTGGCCTTTAAGGTGCTTAAAGTAAATTGGCCATCTGTCTGGGGCTAGTGTAGACATATAAAAAAGATGATACCAGATAATATTCAGATTGATGTTTTACCCCAGGGATATTGGAGGGATATTGTTTTGCATGTTTTTTCAGCAGATCTGGTTTAAAAATTCATGGATGCACCTGGTGGTTTGTTCCTACCCTCTGTTTTTTTTGCATATTCTGGCACAGCCAAAAATCCCCTCAGAAGGATGCTAAATTGGAAAAGGATTGTATTCAGAGCTCAGAAGGAAATCTGTGCCATTTTCATGAAATCATCTAAATGGAAGTGCTGTGAACTAGAAAGATAGATTGTTTTCAGGTCAAGATTCCTCAGAGTTAGCAGCTTCATCAATTCAATCAATCTTAGAACAAAACATCCCTTAGCCAAGTAAGATGTTTAACAAGTAGAAACTTGGGTTGGATCCCATTGCTTGTGAATTATTAAAAAATGCTTGGAGATGTTTAAAGTATTAGATGCAGACAGAAAGAGCTAGAGCAAAATGGTCCTGTAGATAATTGTACTGGATCTCTTAGAGTAAAGATGATAGATCAGTAAGAAACGCAATTGTTATCCTTTTGGATAAAGATGATATCTTTTCTAGGTAAGATTTTTTTCTTGGTTAGAAGTGAAAACTCTGGTTCAACTGTGAATAAACCAAAGTAAATTTGGTTAGGTGCCAAGGAACTTAGTTTCAAATCAATTAATCAGCATGCATTTCTATTTCCAAAGCTGCTTCTCTCTCTCTCTCTCTTTCTCCAAGAAAAGTCTAAGAAGACATTTAGCCTTAAGCCTGAGCTTTAATAAACACAGTGACCTTTACATTTTAGCTCAAAGATGTAAATATAATTTTATAGGTATAATTGACAATTGAGCCTTGGTGGAATAGGACTTTTGTGTATAATGCAGCACTAGAAGATTTTACCTTCAGGGAAAACATAAATTTGATAAAGGGACTGCTGAGTAACGCTATATGTCAAGAAGATCTACATCTTGAAAATTTGCGATCTTAGATTTGGAAGCGTACCAAAGTTTCTACAATTTAAAATTTCCATTTAGCACAAACTTGCTGTCTGCTGTATTCTTGTTATGTAGATTTACCTTGATATCAGCAAGTCTGTAAATTAAGAAATTAAGAATGGTTCACTTTACAAAAAAGAACCTGCTCAGACTTCTTTTATATAACAGGTGCTTCTTGTACATTCTGTTAAATAAGTCCAATTAAAGATGAAGAAGGACATTTTTGACAAAGGTAAAATCATTT
Organism: Tolypeutes matacus; assembly: GCA_026826555.1. Classification (NCBI taxonomy): domain Eukaryota; kingdom Metazoa; phylum Chordata; class Mammalia; order Cingulata; family Chlamyphoridae; genus Tolypeutes; species Tolypeutes matacus. The sequence goes on from JAKSZT010053912.1 coordinate 3,073,987, forward strand.
ATAGGTATTATAGGACTTCATCAAAAATATTTGATTTGTCCTAACCCCACCAGAATGTATCTTTCACCCCAGAAATATATAATTTCTTAACTGAAAGGGACACTAGAGACTGTTTTTCAGTTCCAACCCAGTATTATTAGATGAAGGAATTTGTGCTCAGACAGACAAGTTAAGTGACTTGCTTAATGCCCCAGAACTAGACAGTGACAAAAATGGAAGTAGACCCCATATCTCATTCCACTGTACATGGCTCTCTTCATTGCCTCTCAAGCAGCTCACCCACCTTTACATGACATTGCCATTTAGAACATTGGAACTATTTCCCAGTTCTATGTTTGGATCACATTTTTAAAATCATGTTGGATACCTTCAGCATGTCTAACAAACATCTTGGTCCCCATAAATGCCAAAATTCACAGGAAAGCCCATTATCCTAAGGACTGATAACAGATGTGGATCAGCTCATCACTCCAAATAGGAGGGATCATCGGAGCCAAAACATATTAACATGCATTGAGCCAGCAGCAGCTTTACCCAGTCTATGCCTCAGTGTTCTCTTCCTATTATTCTGTATATTATTCTCATAAAAAAATTTGAAAGTACTGAGTTTGATCTAAAGCCAGAGTAAATCTACAGCCAGTTCCAGGAGTGAACTATCCACTGTTAAGTGTCTATTATGAATCAGGGCGGGAAAATTACACGTACTTATATAAGAACACTCTCATGTCCTTTTCGGTTTTCAGTTAAGACATTATATATATATATTTGACCAGCAGTTCCCATAAATGAAAAAGGAGTTTATCTCTGAATATATTTGGGAAATATTACAAATATATCTTCCTATTTTGCTTCAGGATACACTTTTCAGAGCCTTTATAAGCCAAGGGAACCTGTTTAATTTTCTTTAGTGTTCCTCAGATTTACATGACTGTTGAAACTTTATGTGTTAAAACTATTAATTTCACTGAGAAAATTCTGTGCTTAATGCTTTGGCACCATTTAATCTTCATAAAACCTACTCCGTGAGGTGGACATTATTAGCTGAATTTCATAGATATGGAATAAAAGAATCAGGCATAATATGTGTTTCCCATTGTCACGACTAGTAATAGGGAAAACTGGAACTCAAATTTTAGCCTGTGATTTTAGCCCCCACAGAGCTCTCAACTTGAATACCTATCAGCCTGGACAAGTCATTATAGATGAGTGAAATGACTAGGAATTCTTTGGGCCCAAGCACTTTACTTCAATTAAAAAAAAAAGAGTTAACATATAAATTGGAGGAATTAAGGAATATCCCCAGTGTTAATGTTCTCTCTGCCCTCTCAATTTGCTGTTTGTCTCATTTTTAAAACTAAAGATGGAATAATTACTTATATTTTATTTTAGCTCTGAATTTATGCTGCTGTTTTTGTTGATGTTTATTGTAATAGTAATGACATGTCAACTGATGTCTGCTTTTGCTGTGGGGAACAAAATAGGGAATGGTGTGGACTGTGGTAAATTAGAAAGCATGTGCCCTCTCTCTATAGGAGATAGCCGCTCTCAAGCTCTTGCAATAGTCACGTGGGGATAGGGTCCCTGTTCATCTAGACTTCATTGGAAAATCTTCTGATAAACAGTGTTCTTTGGGCCAACATTATCTACATCAAACAGAACTTGGGTGCTGGTCAGAGTGAGCCTGTGGGCCATGGGTTTTTAGCCTATGCTTTTCACTGTGCTACTTGCCAAGTTAAAAAAAAAAATCACTTACTGAAATAATTCTCTTTAGCCTGATGGTTTCCTTTAGGGCAGTTCCACATTATATGGCTTGAGAAATTTGTTGAACAATGAAAAGGCACATGTGCTCATTTCCATTGGCAAGTGGTAAATTGGGTAGACATATGTTTTCTTTATTTTCCCCTCCTGTTAGATCCTTAAGAGTGTTGGTTTCAGACTCAGCTGCAGTTTCCCAAGAGGAGTCATTCTGAAAAATCTTTTTCAGCATCTCCAGTACTTATCAATTTGGCTGGAAATAGCTATAAAGTATGGCTGAAATCCTAGTAGTTATATTTTAGGTAATGCTTAACTTGTTTTGAGGATATTTTTGTTTAGTTTAAGATTGTCACTGTGTGTTCTGGACCATTTCCTTCAGTTAAACCGTCACAATCACCCTTAACTGAGCTTTCTGTGCCTACATTCTCTTTAATTCAGCCTCTATATTATCTCTAACATGATCATTCTCAAGGAGTTAGAGTGCTGCTGTTTCCCTGCTTAAAAATCTTGATTCTATAGGCACTGCTCAGGACAAAGGGATCCTATTGTTAAGTCAAAAGCCCTTTGCATGGCTTATGAAGCTCTTTAAACTTGGCTGTAGACTACTTTTCCTACCTTTGTTTCTGCTGTTACCTGATATTTAATACATCGTCCCACTTCTCTGTCCTTGCAAATGTCGAATCCTCTGCCAGGAAATTCTTCACATATCTTCTATCAAACACCTGCCTTCAAGGTACCTTCATATCGTCTTCAAACACCTACCCAGTTTAGTGCCAGGATTTCTGTGGCTTCTTCTCTCATTCCAACAACAGGAAAAAATGCTTTCCTTGGCTCCCACAGTGTTTGTACTTGTTAATAGCTCTAGAAATGTACTTCATCCACTGACTTTCATCTATTCTTTTGTGTTTTGCCTATCGTAGAGGGATCACAGATGAGGAAATTATCCAGTGTTTTATTCATCATTTAATCCCCAGTCTTAAGAACATTAACTATCACATGGTGCTTAATATAATTAAATAAAATAAAGAAAAAAGGAAGAAGAAATGAATTGTTGAATAGTGAACATCTAGACTTCCTGCAAAGAGTGAAAAATCCTCTAAAAAAACCACCCATAATCCAAATCCCATTTTTTTCTTGAAATGCCTGAAAAGAAATTATAAGAATTTTAATTTTTGAGAGCATCACTGAATTTTCGTTGAAATATCTTATAAATAAGGTAAATAATAAGGTTCTTTTCAGTGTTTCCTTTAGGAACTGAGAGTAAATTGTGTCAAAAAGGAAAAATCTCAGTTTGCTTTACATTTTCTCTATGTTTTAGACACATTTAAAAGTGTTGGTTAATAACCACCCCAAGTCGATGCTCACTGGTTAGAAGACTTGATTATTATCTGCTCTAATGATTGGAATGTAGACCTGGGAAAGCAGGTGCTTGGGTGGGAGCCATAGAAATGCTAAGGATGCTGTGAAATTATCTTGGAGAAATTATTGTGCTCCTCCATGCCTCATTTGATTCTCTTGAGGTTTGCGTCAATATCCAGTTGGAATATCTTAATTAACATTTGAAAGTGCTATGCACTGCTTAAGTGAAAACATCATGCAAGTATTAATGTTCTTAAACAGAAGTTTAAGAAATTTGAGTTTCATTGTGCAGTGAACTATTTCTCAACACCTTACTATTTTTGATAAATGGGTAGCAAGAAAAATTTGACTGTGAGTTGGTAACATAGTCAAAATGGAGAAATAATGCTTATCTGCTGTTCCTTTATATAGGAACAAAATCAATTACTGAACTATTGTAGAGTTTAGAGTTTCTAATCTCTTAATTGTACTCAAACTTGAATTTTTTACTCGGGGTCCCATAATGTATATGTGGGTTTAATATGTGAATGATGCTTTATTGCTTTTTCTAGAGACTTAGATGAAGTTAGAAAGTGCACATAGACTGTTTTAAGTAGACAATGATCTAAGAATGACAATGTAAACCAATAAATATGAAAAAAAGAAACATCCATAATCTTAAAGGGAGAAAGAATATGAACTGTAGTCCACCAAATGAGAATATTCAAATGGCTGAACACATATGAGAAAAGGAAGGAAGAGAATATGCACTATCACTAGCAAAGAAAGCAATGTAAATTGACACAAGATACACCATTTCCCCACTTAGCTTAAAGAACATTATAAAGAGTGACAAGTTTGGGTGTTGGTGACAGGCAATTCAAAAGGTCTGGCAAAGCGATGATAAAATAGTACACTTTTCCTGAAAGACATTTGATAATATGTATAAAAAGTGGTTAGAAAATCCATATTCTTTGATCTGGAAATTCCTGTCCCAGGAGATACTTAAAGAAATAATAATCAATGTTCAGAAATATTAATATATAAGGTTGTTCATTGGGTCATAAAATTATATTAGTGAAAATTGGAAACCTTCTAATAAGGGATTTGTTAAGTAGTGATGTACCCATACAATCAAATTTTATGTAGCCATTGAAAAATGATAACACGGAAGAATGTTTAATAGCTTCGAAAATATTTGCAGTGTGGTTTTAAAGTGGGGAAGTCAGTTTAAAAAACAGAAAGTGGGAAGTGGATGTGGCTAAAGCCATTGAGCACCTGCTTTCTACATGCAAAGTCCCTGGTTCGGTTCCTGGTACCTCCTAAAAACAAAAACAAAAACAAAAACAAACAAGAAGCAAAACAAACACACCAACGAAAAACCCAACTCAGGGGAGCCAATTTGAGCACCAGCTTCCCAAATAAAAAGGTCCCAGATTTAATCCTCAGCTTCCTGTACCACAAAAGAAAAGAAAACAAAAAAACCAGAAAGTGCCATATTATACTCTCTTGTGCCATATAATTAATATTCTCTTCCCCAATCCCCACCCCCAATTATAGGCATGCAGACTGGATAAGCAAACTTCAAAATGTTAGTGATAATTATCTCTGCACAGTGAAATTTGAGTGATTTTACTTTTCTTTTTTTCTAAGTACTCCTTTTGGTTATTTTTCAAATTTTCTGAAATGTATGCACGTTAAATCTTGCTCAGATTGTATTCTTTGCTTACTTGTATTCTTACTAATACAAAATTACTAAAGTCTTAAGCAAAAAGTGAATAAATTAAAACAAAATTATTATATCTTTGACAGATTCATATTTAGCAAAAGCTAGACTCCTCCCAAATAGCTTTGAAAACCTGCAAGAGAAGCTTATCACTAGGAGCACTCCTTCACTTCATCCTTTATTCTGGTAGAGCCGGTAGCAGATGGTTGTGGACTGAGAAGAAGGTTTGAGGGTCTTTCCAGTGGGGAAATTAAAAGCAGACTGAAAGTGCTGCTGTAAGAGTAGGTCATGATTGTCTGGGCCTGTAAGGAGGAACTTGCCAGTCTTAGTGGCTTCTCCGCACAAATGAAAGTCTAGATATGGGAACGTGGCAGCAGTTGCGTTTTACAGGTGATTCTCCATTTGGTGATCAAGATATTTAAGTAAGGTTTCTAGAAAATATAAATGGAGGCTAAAACAAGTTTTGCTTTGAAAAATGTGTTCTTTCTTATCAGAACAATTATTTAGATTTAAGGTAGAAAAGAAGTTTCTACTAATGTTAGCAGGAGCCTGACAGTGGGATGCCATGGTGGTGGGGTTTGGAGGAGGGAGATTCATTTGAACTCTCAAAACTATTTTATGTGGAGGAGAGAGTACAGCACATTTGTCAGCACATTCCTGCTGTCCCAGAAACCATTACTATATTAGAGTAAAATGAGTTGATTGAGATATAATTTTATGACCCTGAGTTTCCGTGAAAAGTAATTGATGTCTGGTATATTCTATTAAGGAAGGTGTGAATCTATAAAAGAATTGGATGAATTGTACTTTCTCTAAACTTTTTTTTTTTTTTTAATTTTCTCAGTTATCCAGAAATTTAACTTTTGGTAAAAATTCTCTGAGGATGTCAGATAAAGAAAGCTTACTATCCCTATATGACCATTTCATTTATGGTCCAAACCATACAATTTTGAGTGGAAATAATATTTATGATGGTGCACTAGGACTCAGCCAGACTGTCCAGGGAAAAATAAGACATATGTTCAACCTGTCTATAACCCATTCAGATAAAACCAAACCATCTGTGAACTGTCTTTCACATGGTAAAGGCAGTTCCTGAATCAAGATCAGCCAACTTTGCAAATGAAAGTATCTTTATGAGCTATTCCGTCCATCATGAATACGAACATTGGTATGAAAATGTTTTTGTACAGTCACAAAATAAAATCGGCACTTTTGTAATTGGATTGCATGATAGCACGTTGATTAGGAATCATACTGGTTGTCAAGGATCGTAATATCTGAGCAATTGTAGTGGCCAGACACATAAAAGATAGGTGTCCAGATACATAAATGGTCATGTTTTGGTAAAGGATCGATGGAGGCAAATTTTATTGCTTTTGAACCCAAACTACTTATATCAGGGTGCTAAGTTAAGAGAGTTGCTTTTGTGGTTATCTTAAAGCATGAATTCCCATTGGTAATAACTTGTAGCACATGAGTATTTTATATGGTTGGCATAGTAGCAGTAGAAATTGAACCACGCAGTGGGGTACAATATAAAATGAAAAACATAAAATAAAAATTTTTGATGGTTTTGTATGGATTTGGGCGTGATAAAAATTGAACTTGCTCTGTGTTTCTTAATCATTCATTCACCCTCAGACACAAAAGGCATTTAGTTAGTTAGTTAGTTAGTTAGTTATCTTGGCCAAGACTAAGTAAAAGATAGAAGATTTATTTTAAGGCCCACTGTTCAGGCTGAAGTGAACACTAAGTATCCTATTTTCAATTGCTAGGTTATGTTGTGGTTGCCATTGGTGTTTTTTCTGTGTATGAGCACAAGGGGACAAGGACTAGTCTGCTCTAAGAAACCCATTTCTATTGTGTCAAAAATTAGGAAGCTATTTCAGATCCTTAATTAAATGATGGGATTAGAATGCCTAGATATGGGTTCTCATATTAGAGAATTATTTATGCTCACTTTAATGAACATTTAATAGATCTACCCTTCTGTAATTTAATCTGGGTAATTTATGCACCATGAAAATCCACATACTGCCATTTTTTTTTCTACCTTGGTACCCTTGATGTCTATGAGACTGACAATTGATGATATTTATTTGGTCTTCAATAAATATTTATCTTGAATTAATACCAGATTAGGAGTTTACAGCCTTAGAAAGATTAAGGTAACAGTTATTTCACTGCTGAAACCCAACGAAAAAAATATGACAACCTCAAGATACCTATATCTCATGTATGTTATGAACATGAGATGACCATGTTCTCAATTAATATTATGAATATACTTAATAAATTTTATCATATCCTCTTTCTTTTAATTATGTGACCAATGGTACAGAAAAAGTTGCGGTTGCATATCTCAAAGATGGCTGCCATCAGTTCTTGCCCTCCCCACGTGTGTGTATGCCATTCCCTTATTGAGAGATGGACTCTATTTTTCCCATCTCTTTAAATGTGCGCCAGCTTTGGTGACTTGTTGGCTGATAGAATGTGGCAAAACTGATGCCAGGCACTTGGGAGGCTGGACTATAAGAAGCCTTGCAGCTTGCACTTTTGAGACCCTTGGGATGTTTGCTCACATTGGAGGAAGCCAGCCGTCGTTTACAAAGTACCACTAACGTGAGACTGCTGTGCTGGGTGAGGTTTAAGCCACATGGAAAGGTCCTAGAGGATGGGATGCCATGTGGCGAGAGAGGCTAAGGATCAATCACCAAGGGGCCAGACATGAGTGAAGAAGCTATCTTGGAAGTGGAACCTCCAGCTCCAGCCACCACAGTTGATGCATGTGGATCTGAGACTAACGACTCAGCTGAGTTCTTCACAAGTTCCTGGCCCAATAAAATCATGAGCCAATTACAACGGTTGTTTTAAGCCACTGTTTGGGAGGTAGTTTGCTACATAGTAATAAATGAGTAGAACAGCGATCCTTATCGTTTTAGTGTACTTTCCCAGATCTGCTGCTTCTGGAACATGTACTTTGAGATGGAATTAGTCCAAGATACAAAACTGCCTAGAAAATTCAATTATGAAGGGAAAAACTCATCTTCATAAGACGCCATGTTATTATGTTGCCTGCTCTGATTGAAGGAAAAGAGGAAGGAGAGAGGAAAAGGAGGAGATGATGGAATTATGCTCAATGGCATCTAAATTAACCACATTCACCCTTTTATGGCTCTCAAAAACAACTTGAAATGATCAATATCTGTCATTAAATAATTGAAGAAAGGAGGAAGACTTTTACATGGAATACATCTCCTTGTTAACATGAGATACTTCTTCCTAGATGATCTCCTCCAGCCCCATCTTTCTGAGATCTGTGCAGTGGAGCTACAGAAGTGATTCTCACTTCACTAATCTGCAAACCCTGTTTGATAGCAACCCCTGGTGGTCTCCATAGTTTTCTTAGGAAAGCTTTAATAACCAAATACATTAGCAAGATCTCATGTGGCTGAGGCTTCATTAATCTCTTCCGATATACCCTAGTATAGTTGCCAGTTTACCATGAAGCATTAATATAAGTAAGTAAAACTAAAACATGCTTGTCAGGATGATAATAAAAGCAGAGCAAGACATGAAGAGTGTGGTACATTCTGCTTACTAATTTTTAGAACAGATTCATTCCTCCTTGCTCTTCCTTTTTTTTCTCTTGATTTGAGACTTCACATTTATTCAAATTTTAAACCAAATTCACAGATTTTACCAAAATTGTGTCCCTCACCTAAATCAATGTTGAAATATACTGATAGTTCCTCTTTCTTGCTCTATCTCCCTCCCCACCCCTTTCCTCTATCATTTCTGATGGAATAAAGCAGTTTCTTATCATTAAATGAACATCATTTCTTATAAAATTTCCCATGTGCAAAGAAGATGAATGTCCATTTCTCCCAGCATCACGGCTTCTTCTGATAGCAGCTAACATTTAAAAATGATGTAACCTCTTGGCATTTATAGATCTTTGGGGATTTAAGAGAGAATTTCTCTGGGACTTGCAATGACCATGGAAGTGTGTTCCGATTGCATTTGAGTAGAGGCTGTGGGATAATGCTGGGATTTTTAAGACACTTCAAGGTATTTAATCAGTTACCATAGTGACTGCAATAATAAAAAATGTCCTTTGAATTTATGTATTGTTCTTTTCCTCTAATAAACCATGTTTAAATTTTTCAGCCAGGTGATTTGATGCTAAACATTAATGGTTATTCCATATTAACTATAAAATTTTAAGTATGAAAATAGTTATTCCTTCTACATAAGCTTATTTTTAGATGTAAATTTAAATATAATAGGATGTGTTTATTAGGAGGCACAATTATATAGTAATGATGCTTATTGGTTTTAGCATAAACTTCTTTGGGACCAAGCATGTGCAAAAACATCACTCCACCAGTTCTATCATAGGTCAGAGCTTTGTGGCCATTTCTGTTATCCTGTTCTCACTGGTTTTTATGATAAAGCCCAAACCAGTCTTCCTGAGGAATGGGGCTGGAAGGACAAGGAAAAGGAGGCCAGGACCATTGTGAAAAATTTGACTGTGAACCCTGACTGGATGTTTTGATTTATATTTAAAACTATAAAAATGATCTTTATTTCTTCAAGAACATGTTACTAATCATCTTGTTATTGCAAGTCTCCATTTTCAAGCTCCCACTCCTTGTTAGCGCCATCTTTGCCCACTGATACAATATTTTTTAAGAGATATTTGCAATGCAAAGTTTATTATTTGACTCAATTATTACATTTTAGCAGAATATATAGTAATAAATGTGGAATTCTTTGTGAAGTAATAATAGTAACATTTGTACAAAACTTAAGCAGATTGCTTTCACACAGATAGTTGATCTTCACAAAAACCCATGTAGTGTATGAAATGAGTAGCTTTACTACTGGCTAGCCATGTAAACTTGAGAAAATCACCTCATTTCTCTAAGTATCAATTTCTTCATCTGTCAAATGGGCATAATGATATCTACCTGAAATGTTTTTTAAAACAATTTAATGAAGTAATATATTTTAAAGGTTTAGCAGAGTATCTGTTATATAACAGGTACTCAATAAGGACTTTTTTTTTTTTAAGATTTTATTTATTTATTTATTTATCCCCCCTTGCTGCTTGTGCTTGCTGTGTCCATTTGCTGTGCATTTTTCTGTGTCTACTTGTCTCCCTTTGTTGCGTCATCTTGCTGCGTCAGCTCACCACGCCGCATGGGCTGGCTTGCCTTCACCAGGAGGCCCCGGGAACCGAACCCGGGGCCTCCCATATGGTAAACGGGAGCCCTATCAATTGAGCCACATCCGCTTCCCTCAATAAGGACTTTTAATTGTAAAACACAAGGAAACAGGCTTAAAAAGATTGAGTGAGCTGTAAGCTATTTAAAGAAGCACAATATGGCAGATAAGAAACTCAAATCCAAATCTCTGGACTCAGACCCCTTTTTGTTTCCTGTGATCGTAGTATGAGTTTAGAGTCTTCTCTTTCCTTCTTTTCATGGCATGAATAGCCTTCAGTGAACACACTCTCATCCATTCTCTTTTGTGAGAAGAGCGCCAGTCCACAAAGGCATTGGCATGGGTCAGGTTTAGAATTTGGCTGTGGCTTTTCTTTGTGGCAAATAAGTCCATGGTTTACCAACTCCATGCTTTGCCCACAAATTAACCTGCCCATAAAAAGAACATATATTTCCTCTGTGGAGGGTCAGTATCATTCACAGTAATAGAAGTAAAATCTCATAGTGAACATAGTGAAATGGTGTTTTTTCTTTTGTCTTGTTTTTTTTAGGTTCCGGGGCCGGGGATTGAACCCAGGACCTTGTATGTGGGAAGCTGGCACTCAACCACTTAGCCACATCGGCTCCCTTGAGTTGTTTTTTTTTTGTTTTTTTGTTTGCTTGTTGTTTGTTTTTTTGTTTTTAGGAGGCACCAGGAACCAAACCCGGGACCTCCAATCTGGGAAGCAGGGGCTCAACCTCTTGAACCACATCTGCTCCCGTGAAATGGTGTTTTAAGCTTCATATTCTTTAAGTTGACTGAAAAGAGAGGCTTGTGTTCAGAAGTCTCAAGAGAAATGAGATGAGATCTCCTATAATTTTTTTCTTTCTTGAGTTGTCTTCTAAGGAATATAACCTAGTGCATCCACAAGTTGTCTTTTCTGATAACCATTACTCTCCTCGGTACTGTCTAAGATTGTGAAAAATAGTATAGAATGGATTATTTTTACTGTTATAATTAGTAACTAATAGTTAGGGTCTCCTAACAAGGCTACTAAAAGACATATGAAGGACTAAAATTTTATTACATGCTCTTTGAAAACTTTTTTTCCCTTAAAATTTCCCAGTCTTTCAGCATTTATTTTAAAATGATAGTTTAAAAATAAACTTACAGAATAAACTTTTTAGAAAACAATGCAAAAATTTCCCAGGAATTTCACTGAATTACCTTTCAGGTCACAATTATATGGTCTTTTGTCCAAATGCTCTTTTGGTTTCTTAGGATTGAATGATCCTACTTTGTGTTAATGAACATGAGTGGTATATTAGATAAGCGTCACTGAATTTCGGGGTGGGGTGGGATTTAGGACAAGTGGTTGCACAGGGCCCATCTTTCCTCAGACTCATTTCCAGCAGTGTATAATTAATTGAACCTTTTTCTATTTAATTGCCTTCCTCTCCTTTTCTTATTGTTGATTATACTTCAGTGATTTCCTTTTCATGGATCATTCTGGGATCCTGTGTACTTTTCCTACAACTATCCTCCAAAGAGCTGCAATTGATAAGCACTTACTTATCTCACCCTCAGCCCACTTTAGGAATAGGCAACTTTTCTACCCACACTGATTGGCAAATTACTTGTTCTGTTTACATTTTGCTTAATTCATTTTTATTTTCAAGGTCAGAGGTTTGCAAATAGCCTCTTACACAGTTTATAGATAGAAACATTTTTGTTTGAATAAAGTGGTTAGATAACTACAGTACCCATTGCTGTGGTTGCTGTTTTTCTTTGTCACTGTCATTATCATTATAAAAAGCACTTATTATGCACCTGTGATATCTGCTTCTGGAGAGAGTTCAGCCTTGAGCAAAGCAAGAGGGATATCCACAGCACATCTTTGCTTAATTCTAGTCCACTAATGATAAAAAGTAGGCAAATGAGCAAACAAATTATGAACAACACGTAAAGTAAATACTCTGTATTAGGACCAAAGTAATGGGAGAAAGTATATTCCCAAAGGGAATGAGGCTGCCTCTTATTAGCCCCACCTTAATAACATGCAATAATAAACAAGCAAATGGTGGAATTCCAAGAACAACATTCCTAGAGAAAGAATCTGGAAAACTAAATTGTAGTACCATTCCTCTGGGAAGAAAGTCCACAGTAGACACCTGGAAGGATCAAAAAGCTGCCTGCCAACCTTCGGTAAAATTATATCCAATAGCCATATTTTGTATCTGGAACAAGTGAAAAAGAGTGAAGGTGCATTTAATTTTTGATGACACTGAGCTGTCAGAAGAACTAATCCAAAAAAAAAAAAAAAAAAGAAAGGAGTGGCGTATGTGAAATCCATAAATTGCCTTTCGTGTTCATTTGTCACCTCGAGGGGAAACAAAGTTTCTCCCTCCTCCTGAAGTGGATGATGAATGACTGCTTAGCGTTGGGTGGCGGGAACTGTGTCGCCATTATTGACTTTCTATGGAAAACAATTCATCTGCAGCTGTAGTCAGTGCTGCGTCGGCACACCCTGCAAGGCAGAAGGAAACTGGTTCTAATCATTCATGGGCTCATCTGAAAGGAGAATAATTACCTTTCTGTTAAAGGCAGACTCTTCCCGTCCTCATCACCCTTCTTGCCTCCAAGTAGAACAGCAGGGGTTTGTTGAAGAGGACCAGGACTGTGGGTGTTGCAGGGAGCTGTAGATTGCTTTCAGCAGACAGCAGGAATGCAAAGGACTCACTCATTCATTCACTCATTTGTTCCTCTGTTTATTCATTTACAGATATGCATGGCCCTACTGTGCGCCAAGATTTACATCAGGCAAACAATGACCCTGCTTTTTAGGGAGCTCACTTCAGGAATTGTGCAGGGCTTGGATTCAGGCCTTTTACAGAGCCCTAAAATTCTGTTACTCAGATTATACTCAGAAATACAGAGGATCAAACACGGTAAAACACTCTTTATTAAAACCCCTTTGAAGACCTAGAGGGGTTAGGGAGTCAGCCTCAACTAGCAGGAATTGTGGGGCATGTTTAGGGAATGTAGTTCTATTATTTTTTAAAGTTATTCACTAATATGAACTTAATATTTTGAAAATATTTCCCAGTAGAAAGCCTGCTTGATTACATATAAGACTTACTTATTTATAAACAGCATCAACTGTATCTAAAGACTGGATGACATTTTATTATTTACATGTTCTTTTTTCTTTGGTACGTTGAACGGTTTCTATTTAGATCTTGCTTAAATTCTTTATTTACTTATTCATTTATTTACATTTTAACCTATAAAATGATAGAACAAACTTCAATCCATTTGAGTAAACTTACTAAAGAATTTGAATTTTTGGACTGAAATAATAAGGTTTCACTAATTCAGTTAGCAGGAATTCAGTAAGTGCTTATTATGTTTCAACCACTAGAACAATAAAGCAAATTAATTTGAAGATTGTGATTAAGTATTTGGAATATATTGTACTCAGTGGTGCATGTTAATGTGTGTGCATGTGTTTTTGTGTTTAAGGTACATTCGAAAATACACATAGGCCATCATACTAAATGAAAAACATCAGAATGAAAAACTCAATAGATTATATGAAATATAGATATGGATAAAGGAGCAGAAGGAAACACAAACAATGGTTTAACTTGCTAAAGTGATCAGGTCATGAGCAATTTTTCTTTAATTTGGAATTCTACTGGCTGTCTTACAAAGTTGTTTGTACAATAAAAAATGGCTAAGCAAAAGTGGATCCAGATTGATCTGTTTGTTTTGAGTCGATTTGAAAAAGATTTGAGACAGGAACCACTAGAAGGTTTGTGTAGTAGACACACCTGTAAACCTTATAGGGAGGATTTCCCATTGTCTTCCATCGTTTCCTAGATGTCAGATGCACAAATTGAGGGGTTCAGGTGAGGGCTGTATGGAGAAGATGAGTATTTGGTCTGCAAAAGAAAAGTCAAGGAAGCCAAGAGTTTTCTTTATCCAATATTAAATATCCATATGTTTGAAAATATTTGGATTATTCTATCCCCCACCCCAATATTAGGTGGATGCAGAATATATCATAACCTGATGGCTTAAAGTATAAATGAATATCAAAAACATTTGAAACAAATGCTAAAAATAAAAATCAGTTTGTTTTGGGGATATTCAGTAGGCCTTGTGTTATTTGTTATTTTAATGAAATAGTCTGTCAGGAGAAGCAGATGGTGAACTCTACCTTCATGGAAAAAAGGGAAACATGTTCTGGTTAAAAGGAAATATAAAACCAGAGGGAGAAAATATCACCTTGCCTGAGACAATGGATGCTGTATAAAATTGAGCCTCTTCATATTATCATGGAAATTACTTTTTGGCCGTAGTGCAGAAAGGTTGTTATACATTGTTGTTAATTGTGGTAGAAGACACGAAGGAATATGATCATTTGATGGCTAATTTGTTATTTTAAAAAAATGACATCTTTTATGTGCCAGTAAATATGAAATTGCCTGGAAACATGCCTGTGAATTTAGGAACCATCTCAACGTACTTGCTTAATGCATACAATATATTTTAATGAAGCTGTGTGAGTTTATACTAGCCAATTAAATGATGGCTCTGTGTCAGCCATCCAATGAGGGGATGCCGTCTGCTTTGTGAATGCGAGGCAAGAAAAGCTATAAATTTGTCAAATTATAGTTGGTAGGCAGTGGCTCCAGTGGAACATGGTGTGAGAGGTGATTAGTCTCTAATTTCGCATGAGCTTTCCCTCTTGCCCAGAGTGCAGTCAACAGCCACAGCTTTCCTCACGCCCCTGTTACTATAAGAAGGAGAGCTTGAAAGAATGGCAAGGAACCCTAAATTCATCCTGAATAACATAAACACAGTTCAGGCTGAGTGTGTCTTGTACAGGATCCTCATGTGGCACTTAACCGTGACAGGACACCATTTTCCAAGATGACACTAACTATTCTGAGGTTTTAATATGATTGTCTCCAAATGTTTGAGAATGCTCCATGTGTTTGCCTGACACTCTGATCTTTTATGACAGGGCTTTATCCCCAACCCCTTCTTTTCCTGGAACTGCCATGTCCTCCGCTAGTCATCTTTAAACCCTGAGCTGCAGGGATTTTTCTTCTTACAGCCACACATTAAGCACATCTTTCATGCCTCTCTGAACCAAACCCAGAGAGTGCCAATTTAATAAGTTGATGGGGAGGAAGTCAATAGGTAGCATTAAGGCCACATGTCTGGAGACATTAGGTGTGCACTTTGAGTGAAAGGAAACCCACAGAGACTCGGGAATGAGGTACTTTGTCACACATTCCTACCTGCATAAAGTGAGAGAATAAAAAAATAGTCTTCAGGGCAGCTCCTCCATAGCATTCCTGTTGAGGATTGTCCACACTGTTCTGGCCAGGATTATCCATCCCAGAGAGTGCATGCAAAGCAACTGAAGCTGTGAATTTTACAAATTTGCAGCATTCTCCTGCTCCTAGGCTAAAAATTGAGAAGCGCATCCAACTACTCTGTTAACATCCATTCATACATTCTCAGACTGTTCCGGACATCTTTCTACCTCCACATGACTACTCTGAAATTCTTTCTTTCCATTCATTCATTTATTCATTCATCCATTTAACAGATATTTTTTTGAGTACATAATTCATGTGAGGACTTAGTCTAATTTCTGGGAATACATCTGTGAACAAAATAGACAAATATCGCTGTCCTCACTGAGCTTACATTATAGTGGGGGTGGGGTGCAATAAAGACAATAAACAAATAAGTAAATTATATACTGTTAGAAAGTGATTTAGGTAGTGGGGTAAAAAGAGCAGGGTAGGGTGGTTACTTTTGAAATGGAGAAAGGCATCCTTTCCCACCATGAATAAGGCTTTGTGCAATTCCTCAGGAAGGTTTTTAGAGAGCCCAGTCTTTGACTCAGAGCTCGAAAATCAAGCTAAGAGTAGGATAACATGGGATATTGTTGATGTGGAACAAAAGCACTCGAGATAGGCGAAGAAAAAAATTAACTTGACCTTTTTCTGTTTCTTTCTACCTTTTCCACAATATACTGTGATGGGTATTGCTCTTTTTTTCCCCAAAATGGAAGGCAGACAAGGCACAATAGGAAAGAAGTTTTAGGTTAAGGGAACAGAGAACAATCTTCCAGATTAAGGAAGAAAGCTTGGAATTAAACAAAGACTCCCACAGATGAAAACAGAATGCAGTTTCTTCCCCTCCTCACTCCCGTGCCTTCCTATCAACCTGTGCCCCTTTCATTTCTTAGTTAAAATAGTTTCATGGCGCTGGTCCACTGACAGGGTCCAAGTCCTTGTTTGGCCAAACATTCTTTGCCTGCCCCTTGTTGCTGTTGTCAAATGTTTTGTTCATTCTCAAGTTTTGCAAATTTGTAAACTTATCTTGCTCTTATTTTCTTTCCCCCAAATTTCTTTGCTGCAGATTATGTTACTTACAGACCCGGAGATTGAGAGCAGTTTATTGATCAGCTCAGATGAAGGGGCAACCTATCAGAAGTACCGGCTGAACTTTTACATCCAGAGCTTGCTTTTCCACCCCAAGCAAGAGGACTGGATTCTGGCATACAGTCAAGACCAAAAGGCGAGCACACTTACCTTGTTTTGAGACAACGTGGAATGGTTCTCCAGGAGACAGCCGGCTAGTTAATTTTCTCTACATTTCTTCTCAGGGATCATTTGTGTTCTGTGCAGTAGCCTGCACTCGGTGCCTCATGTGCAGGGTAGGCAACCGGTTGGGGCAGCCAGGTCGCTCAGGTTGCTCATCTGAATTCTGTAAACATCTGCAACAGTATAAGAAATAAGTGGTAGACCCTGAGGAAGGCATTTTGGAGAAGCAGTTCTTAACCTGGATGCTTCAGGTGGTCAGTTCCCTGACCCCCATCCCATGGAATTTGAGAAAGAGTTTTGTGTGTAAGAATAGGTGATCATTTTGGGGGGTAAAAGACCCATAGCTTTTCTAGAATCCTCAAAGGGAAGTACGACCCCCAAAAGGTTAGGAACACTAACTAGAGGTTTGCTCAAACAATGACAGAAGTGGCCATAGAAATAATAATAAAACACGCATAGATAACATTTGTTTTCAACGTAGTTATCTTGGGCATTTCTTGTCTTGGTAGTTGCGTTGAAGGAGAAGTCCACTTCTTAAGAAAGCTTTAAATGAAGTTCTGCTATTACACATACATACACATATAATACATGTATTCCATAAAACACTATACTATAAAATATATACTATATACTACAGATATACTATAAAATATATATAATCATTGCCTTTAAGGAACATCCATTTGGAGGTTCAATATAAGGCTAACAATAGCAAATAAAATAGAATAATAATTAAAAGATACAAAATATATGTAAGGAAATATAAGAGAGACCCTAGCCATTAAAAGCCAAAGGGAAAATAGGTGAAATTTGCGAAATGTGTTATTCAGTCACGTCATCCTAAGAATTCTATTCAGAGAAACAATGTGTTAAAATTACATATATTTAAAGAAATATTGGACCTACATGAGTGATGAGGATATTCTAGAGTTTTCCTGTCTGGGCTGGTTTAGATGTGTGGGGTTCTTCCTGAAGGCAGGGGAATTGTGTAAGCTACTTTCCAAGGTCTCTACTGATATGAGCACGCTGGGGGAAGCAAATTAAAATTCTTAGGATTGGAGTTTTATTCATGCTGCCCTTACTGCCAAATAAAATGCACATTAGGTCTAAAAATAGAAAGGATTTACAATTAGTACTTTTTTCCCCTTGAGCAGCCTGGCTACCCTTTCGGCAGAATATACAATTTCAATTCTGGAGTCGAGCCATGGTGCATCTGGTCCAGGATGGTGCAGTTAGCAGAGGTGAGGGCTGAGTGGCTCAGGACACAGAGTATTCGTCCTCTGATGTGCTAGGTTATTGTATTTTATTCGACAGTTTGTTAATTTTTTTTACTTTATGCTAGCAGCATATTGAGGGCCAGATTTACCAGACTAAGTGAAAACTATGCATCTTTGCAGTTGTGCTGGAGGAGATGCTCCAAAATGTACCCTTCATGTCCCAGCACTTTAAACAGTGTATCCTCTAATCGCTGTGGCAGGCTGGATGGGCATCCCTTGGAGGACACCTGGCCTGTAGCTCCAACTCAGCCACTATCGGTGACCAGCACTTAATGTTGGCTCCCTTGGCTGTAAAGATGTGTTTGGGTGGATAGTTGTAATTGCAGGTACACTACCAATGTGATGGAACAAAACCAAATATTAAACACACATCTGTGTAAGACACTCTACATGGTGCAGTGTTGGCAAAAAATAACTATCGAGGGTTTTTCAATCCATCTAGGAAAGAGTGTATGTTGATACATATAAGTTCACCAGTGATCTAAGAAATGGACAAAAACACAGTGATCTGACAGACATGTAATAGATACTCAGTCACTCTTGGCTGGATGAATTATGTGACATTGGTAGCACAATGTTCAGGAGATGAAAATCTAGTGATCTAGCTACTCTGGAGGTCTTATGAAATGATTTCACCTGGAATTTAAGGAATGTGATAACTGTGGGCATGGAGGGAGAGGGCACATTTTATGTAAGAGGAATGGCATAAACAATGATAAAGGTTAGGAAAAACATATTAATGGGATTGTTAATTTGTCAAATTGGCTGAAACTGAAATTTGGTAAAACAAATTATAGTAGAGATGAGACTTTTAGAACCTAATTGTGACTATTGTTGAATTCTAAGCAAAGTGATCTTTGCATTTCTAATTAGGAGCCTTTTGAAAATGTTAAGGGAGGAGCAATGCACTCAGAGCTACAGATTCCAAGGGCTAATCTGGTGGTAATCTAAGGAGGGACTGTAGTGATAGGAAGTCCAAGTGGGAAGACCAGTAAGATGAGAGCACAGTAGCGCTGGCACCAGATGCTGAGGGTCTGGATCCGAGGATATTTTTTGTGTCCCTAGATCCGATTAATCTTATCATTTCAGAGCTGGAAGAGGCCAAAACAAGTCTCTAGTTTTGTAGTGAAGCAGCCCAGTCTTTGAGACGTTATTGACTTTTCTCGGAGGGCAAACCACTAATTGCTACCACATGCCGAAGTGCAATGAATGGAATGAAACCCTACATGAAATTTGAAAGGGCTCTCTTTCTTGAGGGTGGCCTCTTGATATTGATGGGTGGTCAGAATCCAGCCTGTTTTCCTACCTCGCTGTTTCTCCAGGAGTGAAGAAAGGAAATCATCCTGGGGAAAAATAGTTGTGGATCATCTGCTAGTCTGAGGGTGGCTCAGGGAGGACCTCCAGATCTCAAGGTCTTGAATCACAGGATGAAAGAGTGGGGCATTAGCTGGGTGTGGAGTGGGTCACAGCCCTCAGAGGTGCCATTAGCTGATGCACTGGCTGGGAGTCAAGCGGAGAGGGGCTGTGGCCACTCCGGTGGGTCAGTGATATGGAAATAACAGCTGGCAATCCCCCATGAATCACGGAGCTTTTAGCATTGATGAGGTGCTGCAGTGGGCACCAAGGAAGGCCCCATGCTGCTCTTGGCAGAACAATGGCTGTGGGAACTGGAACATTTATTCTTTCATATCAGTATTGCTCATCATTTTTTCCATGACAGCTGCTGCTGGTGCTGCTGCAGATCTCCCAGCTAAGATCTTAGCCTCAGTGCTAGGATTTTCTCTGCTGGGTGCTGGTTTACATCAGACTCTGGGAACAGAATCCTCAGGCAAAAGATATTGTCTCTTAGAAAGTACCTTTTGAGGTGGGAACTCTTTCAGAACTCACCTGTGAACAGAGTTTATTTTTCTCTTTTCTTATTTGCTTTCTTCTTTGTCTTTTCAGACATACTCTCCCTCTTGTGGATTCATGGCCACCTTTATTGTTCCCTTATTGCCCTGGCATTGCTTTTTCTCTCCTTCAGTGATTGAGACAACAGTTTAAGGCCCAGAGGACAGGACCTGGATCAGGGTTAAGAACACAAATTCTGGAGCCAGAATGCCTGGATTTGAATCCTGCAGTGTTCTGCTCTGACTACATTTATCTTGGATGCATGAAAACCACCGAAGACTTATTGATGTGAGCATTTTAAGGGACTTGATTTTTTTTTAGCAGATTGCATTCTCTGGCCCAAGATAGAGTTTGGCTAGCTATCATTTTCATGGAGGCCAGGTTTAAAAAGGAAAAAAAAAAAGTTGCTTTTAATCAAGGAGAAATGTGTATGGCCAAATGCTCTCAGAATTCACAAAATTAGGATGCTTGATGTTTCAGTCTTTTTTTCTTTGAGGGATAAGTCTATTTATGATAGTCAACACCTAAGTGGTTGCCAAGAGGTAAAAGCTCTTTTGCATGGGCATGTGGCTATTCAGACACTGCTAGAATGACTGAAAGGAAACGTTGTGAGCCTTTTTCTCTTTGACATTCTTAAAAGAGTAGCCTGGCTGCCTAGAAAGTGCTGCTTCCAGACTTACAGGGGATAGAAATAGGAGCTATGCTCCTTGGTCTCTGAAGAGCCCATTAGCTTTTCATGCTCTTGTGAGGAGGTGCCTTTGGAAAGCCCTGGAATTTCCAGAAAACTGAACATTATAGACATGTTGGAAAATCTTCGTTAAGTGGGCAGAGGGATACTAGACTTGTAAAGTCACAGCCCTTAGACTTCTTCAAAAGCAACAGTGAATCACTTCTGGAACGGTCACCCTGAGGAATTCCAGAGCATTGATTAAAGAAGCAACAAAGTCCTGCTTTTCTTGTTTTTAAAAATTTCTATAATTTTAACAACAGGCAGACCAAGCATTCTGCTCACTCTTTCTGTTTCTTTGCATTTGGAAGGCAAGCAGGTAGGAAAAAGGAGACAGTCTCATTCCATTGCTAGTTTCCCCCTACTTTTTTTTTTCTCGGTACAGAAAACTACAAGGAGGGTTTAACAGCAGGCTGAGCCTGCCAGATTACATCTTTATTTTAATTTGGCAATAAACTAGTGTACAAACTGTGCTCTAAAACATTGCCTCCAACGGCATCTCTCAGTCTGTCTTAAACACCTCACTAAATATGATGTGTTGGGAAACATTTGAAATGAGAGAAAACAAAGAGCAAATGTGATTAAAGGAAAAACCAGGAGAAAAGTATAAGAATGTGCATACACCCCAGGCTTTGCAGGCAGTCCTGGGGGCCCTGGGCTCTTGGCACGTCCCCTGGGGGTTATGCTTCAGGAGCTATTGGAATAGGGGAGATTCTGCCCTTTTGTGAAATGAACATGAGCACTTCTGAGCCTCAGGCTAGAGGGTGGGTGGCTCGAGGTGAGGGGCTGCTGCCACTGGTTGTAACAGGTGGGACCGCTTTGCTCCAGCCCTGCACAGTTTGCTTTTTTTCCCCTACCCCTGTCGTTGTCCAAGTCCATCTATGTCATGAACTCAATGCCCACACAGACCAGCAAGCAATGCAACTGAACAAAGCCATCTGGGGCCGGGCTGTGGGACACGGAGAGCAGGTGTTCACTTAGGAGGGGATGGGGGCACTGTTACACACCAGCCTGCTTGTTCTTGGGGGGGGGGGGGCGCTGGAAGTCCCACAGGCCCAACGTTGCCAGACTTTCAGATTTTTTGAGAGAAGTAATTCTGCCTTTTTGTACTGTGACATTTTCTACTTATTAAGTATTTAGAGCTAATTCAAAAGTTTAGAAACACGTTGTGTAGGGCAAGTGAACCTTACCTGCTGCCCTGTATTAGCACTCACATCACATTTTGGCTACTGAGCAAGAGAATTTAGCTCTTAGGAGTTACTCATTCAGCCTTGTGGAGGTTCCATTACTGTCTTCCTCTCTATGGACTTAAAAAAAAAAACTTTCCCTTTTTCCTTTTCCTTCCATATTTTCCATTGTCATTGCTTTTCTCCTGCCCATGTATTCCTCTGTGGATTTTATTTCAGGGGGTTCTGAATTGTTTTATCGTTTTAAGGAAAGACATCCAAGTAAATGAGCAGTTCTACAGAGGGTGGACAAACTGTTTAGGACAGTTTTTTTGGCTGCCATCATTTTGGGGCCTTTCTAGAAGGAAGGAGCATTCACAAGTTTATGTTTTCTCACTTATTCTGGAACTCCATGAGTCAGCAGTCCTGCTTGAGTCCTGATCTCCTCCAAATTGCAAAGAATCCCCATTTACAAAAGAAATAAGAATGCCTAAGGCTTGCAAGTTGACCTCAGCGTCAACACTTTGCTGTGTATGTGTAAGATACATGCAAAATCAAAGCACAGGTGTGAAAGAGCGGAAGAGGGTTCCATAAGGAAGATGTTGTTCACGAATAATTGAATGCTAATTAGCATTCTCTATGTAAATCTTGAAGGCTGGCTTTGAATTCAAAATAGATGGAATAGAAATATAGAGTAGGAATAGGTTAGAAAAGGAAAAACATCCTGGCAGTATATTTGGGAGCCAAAGATAGACTTTTAGTATTTTGCAAAAAAGTAAATAAAAATGAAAAAAAGAATTACTTGTTGTTTCTCCCTTTTTCAGTCTTTAGATTTCATTTAGACAATTCCATATCTATTCTTTTAAAATCTTCCTTTTATTCCTTTTCAATCTTTCTTTCCTTTTCCTAACTGGACCCTAACAGAGGAGAATTGCTTATCATGGCTGCTTTGAGTGCCAGGCCTTCCCTGGGAAACAATGACTGCCTGATAAGGGAACGAAATGGCTTTTGCAAAAACTCAGTGGTACTGATTTCTCTCCACTGGAAGACAATAGAGCAAGCTGGATAAGAGTGTCAACAAGTTGCCTAACTGTAAAGTGGAAGTAATAATAATAGCACCTGTCTCATAGAACATGATGTTGAAATAATGTGAGTAAAGCATTTAGCACAGAACCTGGCACATGGGGAGCATTGCATAGATGCTGGCCAATAGTACTATTCAAAGTCCTGTGAGATGGCCGATCTGGTGCGGCTTAGCTGGAATTAGACCCGGAGCTGCTTTAGCACTATCCAGTGTCTTTCCAGTATCTGGAGGTCTAGGCACTTTTGTCAATGTTGAGTGCCTTCCTAGTCAATCTCTAAAAATACTGTGGAACCAGAATGACTGAAGCTAGGCAGAACCGTGAACTGGTGCGGAGAAAGCACTATTGATTATAGTAACAGTAAACCATTAAATATTAAAATATTTATCTTCACAGTAACTCAATTTGTTTTTTAATAGACCTAGTAGTGTCTTAATGTCAAAAGGACAAAGAAGATTGAAATAAAAGACAAATAGATCCTTGAAATTCAACCTCCTGGGGGTATTCAAATGATTTCTGTACAAGCACAAACACTTGGAAAACTGATATCTACCTAATGCCATTGCACTTCCCCAAGGCACTGCATCAAGTAAAAAGGCACTCAGTTATTTATAAGAAATATGTTGAGCATTATATACCATGCTGGTTTGGCAGGATTTTCATGTGCTTGAAATTTCCCAATGTCAGAGCTGATTTCTAATCTCATGAATATGTAAATAATTTAAGTATCCAAGTACAAAACTGGCAATTAGAGTGGAAACCAGAGAGCTTGTTAAATGTCAACCCCAATGCTTGTTTATAAAACAAATTCTCGAGCTGAAATGCCATCATATGCAAACAAGGAAGGCCTGCGTTCACCTTAGATACCATGTTGAACTGAGTTGTATCATTATTATTATTATTATTATTTTTTTAAAGATTTTATTTATTTATTCATTCATTTATCCCCCCCTTGCTGCTTGTGCTCGCTGGGTCAGCTAACCACGCCGTGCGGGCGGGCTTTTGCCTTCACCAGGAGGCCCCGGGAACCGAAACATATGGTAAATGGGAGCCCTACTGATTGAGCCACAGCCGCTTCCCGTATCATTATTTTTTAACTGCTACCTGAAACAGTTTTATCTACCTGTTCCACATGCTTTGAAAGAAATGGGCTACAAGAATAAGGAGAACAGGACTTTTTTAAAACAAGTGATTGGGATTAAGCTTTAACCTGCACAATTACGCTGTTTGGTAGCTATTTAGGCTTTGAAATAGAGCTATATCTTTGCTTGTGCAAGTTTTTTGGCCCGGTCTTTGGATCTGTTCCTTGCCATCAACATTTGTCTGAATGGATTCAAAGATGCTTCCTTAATCCAGACACTGGTCTGGACCAGTTTGAAGGATGTTTGATCTCATAAGAAGGCCTGGATCTCTTTCTTAAGAAAGCTCAAGGGATACCTGGAAAATACCTATCTCTAAAGAGGTAATTAGTAATTTAGTAATACTAAGATTTCCCTTCTTTCTTCCATGTTAAGAGTGGTTACAATCAAGGATATTTCCAAGTAGTAGGATGAGGAGGTGGGGAGGGGCATGGTTTGGGTAGGGGAAGAATTTTGGCCCCTTGAAATAGGTACTGTTAGTGATTTTTTTTTACTACGATTTATATACTTTTTTTTTTAAGAAGATACTGGGCATTGAACCTAGAACCTCGTACATGGGAAATAGGCACTCAACCACTGAGCTATATCTGCTCCCCAATGAGAGTTGTTTTTTTTTTTTTTTCATTTGTTTTTTTGTTTGCTTGTTTGTTTTTAGTAGGTACCAGGGATCAAACCTGGGACCTTGTATATAGGAAGCAGGCGCTCAACCACTTGAGCTACATCCATTATCTTATACTTCTAAAAAACATAAAAATATTATCTTGCCAAACCTCCTACCTTCAGTGTATTGTAAGTCCAAATTTCAGATGGCACAGTCCATGTTACAAGAGATCCGGAGGCCCAGCTGGGATCTCCTAGCTGGCAAGAGGAAGGGAAGCCAGAACTCGGTGCTCTGCCTTAAACTGCCAGGTTCCTTTACTGAGCTACCCTCTTAATATAAGTATGGTCAGATGAAAAGGCAAAAATGCAGAGCTCCAAGGCTCTTGCTCTCCTTACTTGCTTAATTCTAATGCCTGCCTGGCAGGAGAGAAAATATTTCTGAACAAGAAGACCTGTGATCCAAAACCCGGCAGCATCAGCAGCTCTAGGAAAGGCCAGGTTAAGCAATACTCAACCTCAGGGGCTGGGGCATGGATGGAAGCATTATCTGGCTTCCTCCTTTGCTTCCTGAAAGTCTAGAAGAATAAAGCAGCTACATCTGCTTCTCCCTGACATTCCTCTATTCCTCAGGGTCTATAGACAGCTAAGTCTGTGGGCAGCAACGTAGCAGAAAGGGAAGAGGGAAAGAGAATTAATACTGGCCATTTGCACTCTAACAAGCACTCTGCTAAGCATTTCACATTTTCCCACTTCATTCTTATTCTAAATATTAGATGTATCACTATGCCTGTAGCATATGGGGAAACTGAGGCTTGGAGGGTTAAGAAAACTCTCCAAGATAGCAAGCATATCAAGTGATTGGTAGAACTAGGGATCTCATCTGGGTGTGACTGTGTCCAAACTAAGTCTTCATTGCACCAAAACACTCGCCTCTCTAGAAAAGTCATTAAAATCATCTCTTCCTTTTTTCAATTGACTTTTCTATTTTTATGTAACTACATTCTCCCTGTCCAACCAACCATGAGACCACTTCCCTCTGACAGATGCTTCGGTATCCATTTTGAGATCTGAGTTTCACGGAAAAGGGAGGACTATTGCTGGAAGAAGATCACCCAGGAAAGGAAGGGAGAAAGAGGGAAATCTCTGGCTTCTCCCAGCAGCTGAATGCAATTCATCAGACCAGCGGCTGACATGTTGAGAGACAAACATTATGGTCTTTCCATCATCTCCTCCTCTATCCAAACTTGCAACCGACCTTCCCTGTTTCTCTGAGTCAAATATCCCCCTGCCCAAACAAAATCAAGAGGACTTTCTGAAGTGACTCTGGATTTTGCTGTTGTTTTTGTTTGTTTGTTTTTAGGTACCGGGGCTGGGGATTGAATCTGGGACCTCGTAAGTGGGAAGCCAGCACCTCAACCTCTGAGCCACATGGGCTCTCCTGAGTTGTTTTTTTGTTTTTGTTTTTGTTTTCTGTTTGTTTGTTTTCAGGAGGCACAGGGAACCGAACCTGGAACCTCCCATGTGGGAAGCAGATGCTCAACCTCTTGAGCCACATCTGCTGCCTGTTGTTGTTTTTATATGGCCCCCCTCCCTACTGCTCACACCCACCAGCCCTGACTAATCCAGGCACTCATTATCTCTTGCCTGCACCATTGCAGAACCTTCTAAGTGATTCTCTGCCCTCAGCTCCATCTTCACACTGCTAATTGATCTATCTTCTAGAGGCACACTTCTGATTATGTTCAGTGACAATTTTCTCCTGCAGCTTATTTTTGCCTCTTACTACTGCTGAGCTTCATCATCTATGCATTTAAATAATAGTTATTGAGGGTTATTTCTTTTTGTCATCAATCCATTGATATCAAAGGATGTGTGATATAGATCATTTTCTTAGCTTCTAATTATTTAATCTTATATTTGTTTCTGCATCCATGTTGGAGAGCCTTTAAGACCAAGATTTTATCTTATCCTTTTCACATAGACTTCCAGACTTGGGTGCACAGGAGTGTCCATAAGTCTAACTGGCCCAGGATCACATACTGACCCTTACTTCACAGTCAGCCTCAGTTCCATATGTCTAATCCCCTAAGCCTAACAGTGCCAAGTCAAACTGTGAGGCATGTGACAGACTTCAGTGACAGTTGGGGGATGGCCAGTGACAGATTTGATAAATCCCACCATGGGAGAGATTGATGGAGCCAACAGCACGTCATCATTCCTGCTTATTCTTCATCAACAGAGCCTTGAGTGCCCTTGTCTTTTGACCTTGGCAATATTTGGACCCAATTTCCATCATTTCCCTGAAAGTTTCAGTAGGATTGTGCTTACCAAAACTGGTCCCAGGCTCCCTTTGTAGCCTCAGCTCTCACTTTACTTCTGTTTAGGCATTCCAGCCAAACTGAGTCTCTGGTTATTGACAAACAAAAATGAAACACCACTCTGGGCTTTACTGCTTCTGTTCCTTTGCTCAGACTGGCCTGTTCTTCTTGGAACACTCTTTCTCCACATCTCCATATTAAGAAAAGTAATTTCGTTCCAAATCCCACCTCAAATGCCTTTTCAGACTCCCAGCGTCTCCTCCCCTAAATAGGCCACTATAGCGTGCTGAACAGAATATCACACATTACAATACATTGTCTTTTATATCCCCTGATAAACTGGCTTTCTCCTTGGAGGAACTTACAATCTTTTGGGAGAGGGGTTCATCTTGGCTCTGTCTACATCTATGGCCTGTAACATCTGGCCAAGGTAAAGACTTGTGTCAGGGGAAGCGACTGTGGCTCAATCAGTAGGGCTCCCGTTTACCATATGGGAGGCCCCGGGTTCGGTTCCCGGGGCCTCCTGGTGAAGGCAAGCCCGTCCGCACGGCGTGGTTAGCTGACCCAGCGAGCACAAGCAGCAAGGGGGGGATAAATGAATAAATAAATAAAATCTTAAAAAAAAAAAAAGACTTGTATCAGCACTTAGTGACATTTTGTGTAATTATTTTAGGTACCCGATTATGGTTTTCCCTTAGTGAGTTCTGATTCTTTCCTGTATTGTGTAACCAGAATCATCAGAGTGTATTTCTGAAGACTGTGGGTTCCTCTGGACTGATCCTCTTTTTGCCTAATGAGGCGAGTGGAGGCAAGAACCTGATATTTGCAATGTCTCAGGCCTGGCATTAGGAATTTATTTGAAGTCCTCAAGGTACCATCTCTTTTCTCGCCAAAAAGAATGCAGGAACAGCAGCGAGAACTGGAGAATCATAAGGTAGATGAGTGCTTTGTACTGAGGCCATCCCCAGGGCAGTATTAGAATGAGGCAAATAAAATAGAACTGGCAGGGTTTTCTGTCAGCCCTTTCAAGAAGTGCAATTTGCAGGCCCCCTGCCTCCAAAATGTTAAAGGCAGAGAAGGAAAGAAGAGTGAGTAGGCAACCTTGAAAAGAGCCTACAGCAGGAAGTGTTCCGCCCATGTGGAAGCCTCTCTAAGAGCCTGTGTGGAGGAGACCTGGGAACCAGCTTCCTGCCTGGGAAAGCGGCCATGGGAAGTTCATGGTGAACAGCACTGACCCCGCCAGCTGAAGACCTGAAGCATCCTATCACAACTCTTAGCTTCTGTGAAATTGCGTCCTTGTACTAATTCCCTAGCTGTAAAAGAAAATTCATCATGTGTAACAGTCAACACTTTGAAAAGAGAAGCTACAGTGATCCAATTTAGGAATTTTGCAAAGACTGGCCAGAGACAGTAACAATTGCAGACTTGCATATCAATATAAGGAAGTTGACTTTCACTTCAAAGGAAGATGCTACTCTTTTGGGGGAGCATCCAAGATGTGAATAGAAAGAAGACAGCATGTGAAAGCTGAAGATGACTGTTCTTATAACTCCTTACCTCTTCTTTCACCCCAACCTCATCTACTGTGTATTAGGAATCCTGTGCAAAGTACATACATCCCACTCTTCCTCCTCTCTAAGCTACTTAGTTCCCCACTGTGGCACCTTCTTTATTCCCCTGTGGAGTCAGGGCACATCATTCAACTAGCAGTTCTACAGGCCTTCTGAGAGTGGCACCAGAGATGCCTGAACAGTTGGTTAAAAGCTCACAGCAATACTAACTCTTATGATTATGTCCTTTGCAATTGAGTATATTTTTATCTGCATTCTTCTTAAAGCAGACAAAGGCAGATGGCCAGAAAACAAGCCAATGTGAGAGATGTCTTAGAAAAAACAATGACAAAGCATACCTTCAGGAGAGGAGGATGGTGGGAAGGAGAAGTGTTGACAGCCCCAGGCCAGCCAAGTGACAATGCAGAGGGCTGGGCCCCCGAGGCTGTGATGGATTCCGAGCACAGACAAGAGCTGGGTTGCTCATTAAGATGTATTTACTAAGACAGGGAAGTGGTCTCAGATATTTTAGAATGACTCTAGTCAGGAAGGAATTTCTGCCTTGCATTCTTAGTTAACCAGGATCCCTTCTCTGCTTCCTTTCTCAAATTTCTGTTTCTTCAAAATTTTCCAATATTTACTCCAATGTTAGCAAAACAAAAACAAAGCCCCTCAAAGAATGGCATTCTTGGCATGATAGAGAGTTAGTAAATGAACATCATCCTCCTAAAACTTGTTCAAATATTCTTTCTTTTTCTCCCTAATCTTTCTCTCTCTCTCACCTCGGCATTGAGGGAGAAAGCTGCTGCTGCTTTCTCTGATGTGACAGATAGTAATGATAGTGCTCAGTTCTGTATTCTGACAGTCAAAAGAAACCTTGGAGCTGGAGACAGACAGGGAAGGAAATAAATCTTATTTATTTAGGTGCCGCCAATACTATGAATTTTATTAAGGGACACCAACTCATTTTCCTTGAAAAGCTGTACACTGGTGGAGAGACAGAGCCATTGGGTAAAATGCTTTGCTACTCTTCCCTTCTTTGTGGAAGAGAACGTAGCTGTTAGACTTTGTAGTTTTAAGTAATATAAATCTTGAATGTTTGTGAGTTGTTGCCCCCCCCCACTCCCCCACCCCCCTTTTTGGCATAATCCCAGACTGTACAATTAACTTTTTGGGGAGAAAATTTGAAGTAAGTGGAGTACATGGAAAGGCTTTGTCTAGGAGTCAATATGTATTTAGACCTTGCTCGCAAGTCCTGGGGAGTTTCAAGTGTATTGATATTTATGGATTTTTAAAAGTATAGGCCTCTAGCTATAGATCCACAGAAACAAACATTCCTCTCTGATAAAATACTTTTGTCCATCCTTTGGGAAACCTAGGTTTTCACTGGATAGATTCTTCACCGGGGGCTTGCATGGTGCAAAATCAAGACTTTTTTCCTTGATTATCTACTATGTGCAAAGCACTGGATAGATATAGAAGGATGGAATTCCTGACGTCTAAAAGTTCTGCAATCTCATTAAAGAGATTAGGAAAGCTCTTTTGATAGGCTGCTAAGCAAGTTAAATATAACTATGTGGCCTGTATTTGATAGCATCTGTTGTACCGTAGTTCTTTGGAGATGAAAACAGTGGGGCTGTTAGTGGGCAGAGAAGAGTTCATACAAGAGTTGGCTCTTAATCTTAGGCCTAGAAAGAAGACGGGGGGATAGGGTAGGAGGTCTTGAAGCCACTCTGCCAGGGTAGGCAGCAATTGACGTGGTGGGGAGAACATGCCCAGATGGGAGTGGGACAGTAGGAAGGCCACCCAGACCAAAGGGTACATTTTAGGAGATGAAATTAGAGAGGGTGGCACTGCACTGAATGAGAGAGCCTTGGTTTATGGGGTCATTTCGCATGTCCACTGCTTGCGGAGTCTCTGGATACTCACAATAACAAAGCATCCCCTTGAAGAGGATAGAAACAAATGTCATGGGAGATAACTGATGGGTCTTTGGGCTGAAAACCCAAGCCTAGGGGATCAATTAAAAAGGATATAGAGAAAAACAGCAACAAAAACGAAACAGATGCTGGCATCTAACAATTCCTCAGAATTCTATGCAGGAGCAAGGATGGCAACCCCTTGGTGTCGCCACGTGTGAGGCTTTGAAGTATATATGGGACTCTTTCGGGATGTCCACAAGTCCAACCTGCACACTCAGAGTAATAATCATGATGATGATAATTTCCATATTCTGAATGTCCCTGAGTCTTACATTTGCATTACTCTTCAGATGGCATCATAAGCATACAGTCTTATGGGACCTAGACACCCACAGCAGTATGACCCAGGCTGCTTTTAAGCTCATAGAAAGAAAGTGCAGCTCTAGATTTGAAAAGAGAGAGAGCAAGGAGGGAAGCAGAAGCGTGGGCTCGTTGCTGTTATATAAACCTGAACGCTAAGACACAGGGTGTCCAGGTCATGCAGGGGGACAGGACACAGGGCTGCCTCCTCTGGTGGCTTGAGTTCTGAGTTCAGAGGGAGTGGGTTGTCCCTGGTAACTCTATCAGGGGAGCTGCCTCCCCATCTCTCATCTTCTTGAAAGGAAGCAGAACATGAAATGTACCCAGGAAACCTTTCTCCTGTAGGTATGATAGGGAGAGAAAACCCTAATAAAAAAGACTTAGAAAGAAATAGCCACAGATTCTCCTTGGCTAGATGCTCAAATACTGTGTAGGTGGACCCAAACCACCTCCTTGCTTTAGTAGCCAGAAGTTTCCAGGTTTTTTTGGTTTCAGGATATTTACATCGAGACACACAGTGTTAGAGCAAGTTCTTTCAACTGAGCTGAGTTGTTCATTGGACATGCCTGGTGCATCTGCAGCCTCGCTGAGTCACTGTGTCCCTCACTGAGTACATTTGTCCCTCACTGAGTACAGGGCTTAGGGAGAGAGGAGAAGGCCAGGAAGTCACCGTTCGCAGTGGCTGTTGAGGGTGACTCAGCAGCCATTTGCCATGGGAGTCGGCAATGAGATAGTGGAGGATAGGGATGTGGGTGGGTTACAAACCAGGCCCATAAAAAGAAAAAAAGACGCTCCAAATGATATTTTCGAATCAGTGGTCAGATGCCATGGCAACCAGAGTAACAAGAATATCTGTGCTGCCATCAGAGGATACTTCTGGAGGCAGATGAGGCTTCCACGGTACACAGATGATGAGCGGACAATGAAAACAGGACATAAGAGAGGAAAGACGTTGGAGGGTGGTTTACATGGCGGGTGCACCTCCCTCTCCTGAGCACTGAGTCTCTGTGGTGGTCTTTGGAGGGTACTGAAGCAGTGCAGCAAATGGGCTTGAAATCTTACCAGCTGTGCAAGCGTCTGTAAAGTGGTCTTCGTAGCAGTTGCTGTATCCCAGGGATGGAGTGTGTATAAAACGACACAATGCATTTAAAGTACCTAAATGATGGGAAGAGCTTAGTCGGTGTCAAGTGCTATTAATATAGTCCGAGTTCCTCTAGTTCATGCTACAAGATCCACATTGGCCCCTCAGTGCCTGCAGGGTCACTTCTGGCCTTGATGTACCATTCAAAGCCTTTTCTAAGTTGCCCTCAACCTATTCATCCAAACCTGTTTCCCTTCTAATATAGGCCCTTAGCTTCGGCCAGGCTTGTTTATACGCTGTCCCTGCATGTGTCCCACTTTGACCCACGTTGTTCCCTTTGTGAGGAATGCCTGCCCCGTTTTTGTCCATTTGATTCTGCCTTTCTTTCAGGTCCCAGCTGAATCTCTACAACATCTTTGAAGCCATCTCTTATTGACTGCTGAGTCTCCTCCCTCTGCATTCCTTTTATCACTGGCTGTCTCCTGTATTTCTCGTTATGTTAGTCAGATTCAAGTTGTACTATGTGCCTGTTTTGTACTTCTTTGCATCCCCCATAATGCTCTGCACATACTAGGCCAAGTGGTAAGCTGGCTGTGTCACCAGGCAGGACTGAGTATGTGTCCCATTTCCTTCCACTGCTTACTTTGTGTAGGTTCTCCACCAAGTCATTTAATCTTACTGAGCCTCAGTTTCCCCACATGTAAATAGGAATATTAATATCTGCTTTGCAGAATTTATGGGAGGAGTAGAGATAATTTAAGATGGATGATGAATCTGGCATATGGCAGGTGATCAATAAATGGTAGAAACTCTATTATATTAGTAGTGATTATTGACTAAATGACCAGATATTTGTACATTCAGTGGTGGTTCATGGTGCTAATTTCTCTTTTTTACAGTTATACAGCTCTGCTGAATTTGGGAGAAGGTGGCAGCTTATCCAGGAAGGGGTTGTACCAAACAGGTTTTACTGGTAAGTCTCACTGAATTTTGTAGCATGTTAAGGTATCACCTGGTAAATTGGCATTGGAATCTATTTGCACCTAGTTCTTGGATATGAGGTCTGTTCATATTGGGATATGTCTGCATCCCCATAGGATAAGATCTGACATTGGAGTAATAAACATTTTTAAGTTGTGTCACAAATCCCTTAATAAACACAAAATAGAGCATTGATATTAGGGAACATCAGATGCTTTGCTACATTTTGAGGGTAACTGTGAGACAGACATTGAAAATATTACAATAGTGATTTTTATTTTTAAACACATTACATATATGTTACATGTTAAAATAAAGGTTTTCCATATAAATGAGCAGTTCTTATTCAAGTTCTGATTTCAAGGCCTCCAGACCCTGTCCTCGTCATGTGAAACAAAACCAATATTCCCAGTTTCTTAGGCATCCTTCCACAAAGTTCCTATGAATCACCAAACATATATATGTATGTTTCCGTTTATGTAAATATTAGCCTATGCACACTGGTCTATCCCTTGTTTTTTGAGAGGATGCAGTTAACTATAAAGATATATATTTAAGTGGCTGCATGGCATTTCACTTTTAGGGTATAGATCAGAGGTGACTCTTGGGCCTAATTAGCATACAAAAATCAACTATATATGTTGGTGGAATGTGTATTTGTGGAAAGAGAAATATGTGGAGAGGAGAGAGACAGAGAGAGAAAGGAAGAGACAGTGGAGAGAAAGGAGAGAGAGAGAGACAGAGAGAGAGGTGAGAGAAAGGAGCCAAAGAGTAATATTCTTTTGTTTTTTAACCACCTCAGCACGGGAATGGGGGCCACAATTGAGAATAAGGGAAATAGCAAAAGTTGAAGCTATAATAACAAATAACAAAAGTAAGAGCAAAGTATGGAAGTTTCAAGTGTAATTTTGACATAGCATCTCAATATCTTTTGAGTTTACGGTCTAACTTCTGCCAAAAGCTGTAACGCTACCTTACCCTAACTTATCAAATCAGAAGCCTGTGGAAAGGACATTTAGGTAGTTTCCAGACAACTGCTACTTCAGACAGTGCTCCAAGGAACGATCTCAAACAAGTGTTTAAATATCCCTTGTTCACATCAGTCAGAATAAGCTCCCTGCAAGTGCAGCAGTAAAAGTATCCCCCCTTTACTCCTCCTGAAATCATACCGCCTCGCCTCAGCCTCTTGACTTAAATGCAGAACCCGTCACCAAAGCACCTAATCTCCCCATTCTATCACTTTTATATGAACTTCTAAGAAGAATACATTTTTATCGTTCTCGTTTTCAAGCACTGCCCTAAAACCCCTGTGGAAGTGAAAGCCAGAGAACCGCATTAGAGAACTTTCTTAAAAAGCTGGTGAAACTGCCTGGAAAACTAAAAGGCAAGCTATATGCAAACAAACTGGCTCAAAGATAGCACTTCAAGACTTCTATATGGAATGATACCTTTTTTTCCATCATAAAGAGACATTTATAATTAAAGAGGGTTTTTGTTATATAGAAGCTTATTCATCTCTCTCTAACTGCTGCTCTTTTCAGGAATGGTTCAATTCTTGCTTTCAGAATCCAAACCAGCATCTAGTTCCTCCAGAAACTCATCTCTGGCTCTCCTTGAATTTCCCTTCTCTGATCTGCCTTGATTCTCTTCTTCTCTTCTTCATTTTGTCCCTTATTCATGAGATACCTTGCATCCCTATGCGTTTGCCTATAAATTATTTAAAAATTTAAAAAGCTTTTGAAAGGTGGGTTTTTTCTTTTCTTTTCAATTTCCTCCTCTCCTTTGCTTGGTACTATTTTCATGTAGAAAGGCCTCAGAAAATAACAAGTATGTGAGGGACTGAAATAAATGTATGTGGTCCTGCTGGCTTATCCTGGAAATGAAGTTGATGCTTTGCCAGTGAGAAAGTGTGAGGGATAAATCTTTCCTCCAGTTCCGTTTCCAAGTTACTGTACATATCTGCACATGGTACCCAGCAAGAGAGGGTGGGAAGTAGCAATTCAGAAAGGACCAATAGAAACAATCAAAAGCACTGACTAAGAGGATGGACAAGGAAGAGGAGCTTAAAGGAGAGTATTTCCCATGGAAGTGGTACACAATGTATTCTAGCTCAATGGAGGTTTATTTACACATTATCAGTATAAAGTGACAGACTTTACCAGTGCTTTGGCTGGTGCTAATTGCACTATTCTTACCTATTCCTTAAAGGGGATCTCTATCTGAAAGCTCTGATTAGCAAAGCCCTTGGGGCTATACCTCATTAACGGATGAGGAACCTATGACACAGAGAGGTAAAGTAACTTGGCCAAGTTTCCACAGCTGGAAAGTGGCAAAGCCAGATTCAAATGCAAGCAGTCTGTCTCCAAAGTCCTTGTTCTACTAAAGCAATGCACTCCGTTGCCTCTGTCTCTTGGCATTCTTTTCTTGGCTGGTATTGTGAACACTGGAAATCTGGTTCACAAAGGCAGACAAGTGGAGAAAACCCAAAGCACTTTTGGCCACCATGCCTGCATGTGTAACTCCCCAACTGGGCTCAGCAAACAGTCCCCATGGGTTCTTTAAGATTGTTTGTTTGTTTGTTTTTCCCCTAAGAATGTCTGATGCCTTGTAAATTGCACAGTGCCATGGTTGTTGATGCAGATCTTTTGGTCTATGCCCGCATGGTCTGCATTTTTCTGATTCTGAGCAACTTCTTGAGGCTGGCAGAAGAGGTGTTTGTTGATCAAGGCAATATTATTAGACTTGTTCCTGGACACCAGTTGCTTCAAATTACACAGAAGCCATGGGGCTATCTAGGATTACTCTGCAAGCTTAATTAAAAGAAACCCCCTTTAATCATTTCTGCCTAGAGCCTGGGCTGTGCGGATGTGGAAGAGACAGAGGGAATTTCTCTAGTGCTAAATCGAATTATTAAGTGGCCCTGGGTGATAACATGGCATTTTCCATGGAGAAGAAATGAACAATAATTTATATCTTTTCCTCATCACCTAACACACTTGAGAACCGATCTTTATTTTGGGTGGCAATGATTACACCGCCCCTAGATGTAATCAGTGACAATTGTAAAATAATTACAGAATGTGAACGCTTATCGTGCTTGTACTACTGTAACTTATTAAGTAAATATGGACTTCCCTCTAAGGAGTGCCGATTGCTTCCCAAACTGATTTACATATGTAGGGCATCTTATAAAACACCTTTTAGCACAAATTTGCCCTTAAATAGAATAGGTCTCCTTTGATTTGCCTGACTGTTACAGCACCCTTGTTCTTTACTATCTCAGAAGTCAGTTATAGTAGGAGCCAATTTAGCCTGAAGGTTAAAGGGCTTTAGAGACACTAAGATCTGAGTTTTAGCTTTGCCATTTACTAAGTAAGAGATCATAGGGAAGACACTTAACTTCTGCGTGCCTCAGTTTCTTTCTCTGTAAAATGAAGAAAATCAATTAAGTGAGCTGTTTCTTGTAAATTGGTTATATGCTTTGGTACCTAAGAATTGTATCTAGTGCCCACTGACTAATAGTAATAATATTAATAATAATGGCTAACTTTCTTTTTTTTTTTTTTTTTTTTTTTACCAGGAGGTCCCGGGAAACGAACCCGGGTCCCTCCATATGGGAGATGGACGCCCAACCAGTTGAGCCACATCCGACCCCTAATGGCTAACTTTCTACATCTTTTAGTTTTGTTTGCCCTTTCATAGGCTTCATTCTCAGGCTGGCTCTACCTATTTGGTGGCAATGCTGGCCATCATCAGTATTCTGTTTACATTCTATCATCTTAGAAGCACTATCAAAACCAATCTGCCTTTTGTATTAAAATTTCCAGGAAAAGTTCAGGGATTGAATCCAATGCCCTTGAATTTCTCATATAGATCAGACCTGGGCACGTATCTAATCCTGGAAGTGGAAATAAGAGATGACGGGTCAGACTCAACCAAACTGCATGGTTTAGGGTGAGGGGAAAGATGATTACCAAAAAGGAAAATATGGTTTCTGTCATCATAAGAAGAGAGAATGGATTCTCCTTAAGGAAAACTTACAAATGGGAGAATTAAGTGCCTGAAAGGTAAAGCTCCATAATTTTTATTTGCATTTGTTGAGTAACTACAATGGTCTAGGTACACGATAAAAAAAGTTCCTTTTGATCCTCATAAAAGATTGTGAGGTAGGGGTTATTATACCCGTTTTGAAGAAACATAAAAGTGATGTAGTTTATCCAACATAACAGCCATATGATGTAGTACATCCAGGTCTTGAAACTTAGTCTATCTGGCTCCATAGCCCTTGTTTGTTGTAGTAAAAAAAAAATTCAAGAATTATTTCTCCCATTTCCTCTTCCAATAAAAAGTAGGAAGAAAATCTGTTTGAATTCTAAAATGGTGTACTTCTTCCTATTGGTTTAACAGATCTACAAGGAAGAACCAATGTGTTGCATTTGACATTGAAGAGGATCATGGAAGTTGATTAGGCCAGTGGTATCCAAGTACCATGACTAGGTGAAGCCCCTGCCAGAGCCCATGTTCTCTATTTGAGGTTGATGAATGCAGTTGGGATCTGAATCAAATTGAGTACAAAGCAATGGAAGGTAGATTTGAATATAAACAATTCAGAGATCTGTTATCTATGCAAATGATAAGGCAGTGGCTGTCTTAATTAAAAATAAGTTCAGACTTACCTTATTGATTGCATTGGTTGGTTGGAATCTTTAACAGCTGAATGGTGATTACATATTCCTGTAACTGATTCACACATGGAAAATTAAGAACTGGCTCCACAATGAGCCTTTGCTATTTTGAATGCCAGGTGGTTTTACTGATGTCCTTTAAGGGACAATTGACAGCCCTATTGTATAATAAAGATAAATGCTTACTCCTTACTCAATGGATGTGAACATGTAAACCTATTCTCATCCTTTCCCATGGTTCAATGCCAGAGTCAATGAATGACTTCCCAGTCCACGTCTTTGGTCCTACCTGTGCTAAGGACTTGGCATGCATTGTTTCAATAAGTCCTCAAATCAATGAGGTAAAATAGTTTATAGTTCAAGACTCTTTTAATCTGGTAGAAAAAAGGGGAAATGATATTGGGAAGGCACACCAACAAAAGATGCCTATTACTGATAGGTGTTTTCAATCCCCATTTTCAGGTGAGAAATAAGATAAATAAAATATCGGAGAGGTTAAATAAATTTGCCTCATATCACACATTAGTAAGTAATGGTAATGGGATTTAAACTTAGATCTGTCTGCCTGTGCCTGTGTTCTAAGCACTGTGCTATATTCTCTCCAATATACCTTTGCAATCCCCACTGTGCTCTGGACCAATAAAACCTGACTTGGGATCCAGCTCTCTCTGAAAGCTTCCCTGAGGACCCTGTTCCACAGACCTCTCTCCTTACTTACAACCCCAATATTGGCAGGTATTTCCCGTTGGCACAGCATCCATTGGGCCCCACATCCACTCATCAAAATCACCTTTGTCTATATCCCTGGCTTTCGTCCCTATCCAAGATGCTTTACTCTGACCTCGGGGGTAGAGTCATACACATAAAAGGCAGTTCCATAAACTTTCACTAGAATACCTGGATCTGACCAGATAACATTCCCAAGTGTTTTCTCTATCTGTTTCTGACCTAGATCCCTACCATTTATCCCTAGATCCTTGTTGAATACTGCCAAGAGCCAATTTATGCTTGTTTTTGTTGTATTATTATTCTTATTTGATAATCTGCTTTATTGACACCAGGTCACCATTATCCTTCCTCGTCTCCCTTCAACTGTCTGAGCCATCCAAACCAGCACAGACTTCTATGACACCCACACCAAATGGACATAAAGGATGTGGCATGAGATGCCTATAATGCTTTCCTGTTTTCCAATGGATTCAACCTGCAAATGCAGTAGCAAGAGGCTGGACCTCTGCACTTTTCCTTCCCCGGGTCCTGCACACTGGGAATGTGATACAGTCTAGTCTTGTTACCCTCACCCCCTGCCCCCACCACCAAATAGCCAAACTCTATCAAAATAACCAGATAATTTCATAATATATTAGGGAGTGAGTATGGCTTTTTCCCCAAGATAATCCATTTCATCCTTTGCTTAAAGTTATGAAGCAGATTCTTTTCTGCAGAGAACTTCTAAATGAACGCCATCACTCACTTTCAATTTTATGTTGTTATGGTAATGGAACATCTCACATTCAGGATCAGTTATTTTTATAGACTTTGATATTTCTCTATTCCCTCTTCTCTCAGCCTCCACACCTGAGAGTCATATTCAACTCTGCTTTCTTACTCACCTCTTAAATGTTTGACTTTCCAAGTCCCATCAATTCTTCCCTGCATGATATTATGCCTGCCTACTTCCCTAGCATTACACTAGTTCAGCCCTCTCACTAGGAATACTCAAATAGCCCCTCCATACATCTCTCTGTGCCATGCTACTGCCTAAAGAATCTTATAAATATTGATCTAATCAAGTGTTGGTCCTGTTCCTCATTACAAACAATGTAAAATTTTTAAAAGTAAGAGTGGACC
Source organism: Tolypeutes matacus (assembly GCA_026826555.1). NCBI lineage: Eukaryota > Metazoa > Chordata > Mammalia > Cingulata > Chlamyphoridae > Tolypeutes > Tolypeutes matacus. Next base: position 3,113,278 of record JAKSZT010053912.1, read on the forward strand.
TAGGCTCTTGAGAACCTTAGCTCCAAGGTACATTTTCTGACCTAACACCCTATATTTATATGCTAAATTCCAATAGGCCAGTATATTAGTCAGCCAAAGGGGTGCTGATGCAAAGTATCAGAAATCTGTTGGCTTTTGTAAAGGGTATTTATTTGAGGTAAAAGCTTACAGTTACAAGGCCCTAAAGAGTCCAGCTCAAGGTTGCTCTCTCACCAAAGTCAGTTGCCATGTGCTGAAGCAAGATGGTGGCTGATGTCTGTGATTGTCCAACCTTCCCCTCGGGGCTTTCTCTCAGCTGCAGGCTGGCACAAGGCTTGTCTCTCAGGGTTTCCTCTCTCTCCTGGCATAGGGCTGTGTCTTTTTGGGTTTACTATATCAGTCTCAGCTCTTTCCCAAGGCTACAAACTATCAGACTAATGGCTCATCTCTTCCTGGGGCCCCTCGTTCAAAAATGACAGAGCTCTTGCTCTTCCTGTGTCTTCTTGAGTGCGTGTCCATTTATATCAGCCCATAGCCCGATCAGAGGCCCTAAATTGATTTTATCACGTAAACTTAATCAGAGGCTCCTCACTGAATTTAATACAAAGGGTATCACACCCAGAGGACTAGATTAGTTTACAAACATAATCTTTCTTTTTGGGAGATTTATAAAATAATCTCAAACTGTCACAGCCAGGGAAACAATTCCAGCACTGGTTACTGTATGCGCCTATTTGCACCTTCTTATACCTTATGACTTTTTGCATGCTTCAATCTGGGCAGAAACTGTTTTTATTCATTTTAGCATTGATTAACTTTTAGCACCTACTGTGTGCCAGGAGGGTTTTTGTCTATGGAAAGATAACATGTGAGAATCCTTGTTTTTCTTAGTCTCTTAATATCCGATATTTATGTCCTTACACCCATGCCTACTTACGTCCACCATGGAGCCTTCTTTGGCTATTGCTTTCTGCTCTTCTAAGGGAAAACAATCTCTTTCTCCTCCAAATAATTTAAATGTGATTATGTCACAAATAAAAAGTATCATAGCATGCTTTCTATTATAGGTTGTATATATGATTAGTAGAAAGAGCACAGGCTTAGAGTCAGCATATACAGATTCAAATCTCGCCTTTGCTATTTACTAACTGGGTGATCCTGAGATACTCTTTCACCTACCTGAGCTCCAATCTCCTTCAGAGACTTATTTTGAGAATTAAAAATGACATATCATATTATTATTAAATGACTTGGCACTTAATATGTTCTCCAAATATATCTTTTTTATTTCCTCCTTTCCCTTTCCTACTAGAGGGTAAGTCACTTAAGGGCCAAGATTGTCTTTATCATGTTTCTAGCTATCTTGTGTACAACAGTACAGGGAGCAGTGGTAAATCATGCACATTCACAGACAAATATGTTGTTCTGATACACACTTGCATATACATGCACACACATTAACTCACAAACACATGCAGATTGGAACACTTCTTGAATGGACTTCATTTGTTAAGTTGGAGAGCCATAATAGATCATCTTTCTCTTTCCTTCCAGCATGAAAAAGTTAGAATTCTAAGCCATCAAAATATATATTGAAGGGAGGAATGTTCTGGATCAGTAAAGGATATATATTCTTCCATGCACTGGACTATTTATTAATTGAACAGGTTGTCCTAAGGAGTAATGAGATCCATGTAGCAGAGGAATTCAAGATTCTAAACTTCTGGCCTAGACTGGTGATAGTGACAGATCTTTTACACAATTCAGAATATGTGTAATATATCCTTTACACATTCAAGAATATGGGATTGAAGAGAAGAACTCAGGACCCCCTGTTTTGCAGTATTGAATTTATTCTCTCTTGTTTTTAAATCTCATTCCCCCAGATGCTTTCTTCTGGTTCTGAGCCCCTATCCACTCAGCCGAACTATATGTAGTTTAGGTAAGGAGCAGGGGCCAGTGGCAGGAAACCATACCTGAGATCATATCCCAAGAGCTGTGCTGGGGTATTTTTCTATAGATGTTAGATAAGAGGATTTTCATTATTCTTGAGAGGCTTGGAGTTTTATCTTTTTTTTCTGTGTTAATGATCTCTATATGAATGCTATTTTTCAAGATCCTTGTACCTTCCTTCACTTCTTAATCTCTTTGAATGATTAGCAGATTTTCTCTACACATTAATTTCTACTACTGCAGTTTGAGCCCATCACTTTTCACTCAACCTTCATTGGCCAATGGCCATCACTGATTCCTGTCCTCTTTCTCTTGATGATTTCCCCATCCCCATGAATTGCAGCTCCTCCATCTCTGAATAACTGAGCCTCGGTCACTTCTCTAGATTTCTACTAAGAACTCTTATGATGGCAGAGTGCAAGAGATGGCAATGAATAATAGAGGAAGAGAGGGAACAAAGCCTCATATTTATGTCTTCCTAATTTTGCCTTACCTTAAAAGAAATTGATGTATGCCCAGTGATCAGACCTCATTTGAGCCTTCATGTACAAGTTCCTCTGAATTTGTACAGTATCTGGGTGGTTGTTAGTGGTTACTCTTACTCATTCGATCATGAATCACCTTTGAATGTTGCCTCTAAGAGAGCAAGTACTGGAGTAAATATTCCTTTGTTAGAATTCTGCTTATAAGGAGTATGACATGGACTATTTATTTAACTTCTTTAATAGTTTTCATCTGTAAAATGGTCATCCTAACAGTATCTTCCTCATATGCCTCTTTGTAAGGATTAAAATGAGATAATTCAGATTAAATTGTAAACATACAGAATACATTATCAATAAATGTTAACAATTACTAAAAAGAAAAATTGAAAAGATTTTGATATTAATACATTTCTTAAAAATGGAAATCTCATTTTGATAGTGAAGAAATTTCTATTTTCAGTTGGAATTTTTAATGTTCACATGCATTTTCTTTCTTTCTTTGTTATTTCTGAATTAGGAAAAAATGGATAGAAAATCAGCTTCCTCTTTTGTAGCCTCTCAAATATTTGAAGACTGTCATGCTACCCAATTTACATAATTAATATAAATTGAGTAATTTTCAAAGCTAAATCTTGGCCACAAAGATAGAAGAAACTAGTCCCTGTCCTAGTGGCTTGCAGCTGTCAAGGGAGAATGCAAAGGGAGCTAATATAGAGGTAAATGGAAAGATATTGCCTCTGCATAGTTACCTTTCTGTGAGCCAGTCACCTGAGTGCAGGCCTGAGGCCACAAGGCTGGCCGCTTGGAAAAAGAGCTGGGCATGGAATTGGGAAGGGAAGAGCAAGGAAAAACTGGCACCTCTCATCATCTCTAACCACTATGACCTTCAGAGTGAAATGGCTGCTACTTCTCTGCTGCCTTCCAAATCTCACACATATTTGCTTTTGGTCAATTCTTGAAACCAAACAGAGACTCTGGGAAGTATCATTACAGCTTAGCCAAGTTCATTGAGTATAAAATTGCCACAGCCCACTCCTGTCAACTTGGCAACTATGCACATCTTTTTAAACCACATAGAACATTCAAATAAAAACAAGAACAAAATCATGCATGTTCTACCTAGCATAAAGTAATTATTTCCTATAAAACTTAAAACATGATCAATATCTCCCACAAAAAGATGAAGCAAATTACTGTATGTTACATTATCTATCTTTGGGTGATATTCCTCTTCTAACTGGGTCATACTTCCCGTTTTGATATCTTATCACTTAAATACTGAGATACAAGGTTAACCTTTATTAGCATATCTTATGTTGAAAAATAGAGACAAGGGAAAGAGGAAAAAGAAAGGAAAAGACTTGTTTTTGTCTGTGTGAATTTATATGTGTATATGAATATTTTCATACCAAATTACGATTGTAGAAGGGAGAGGGGAGATTTTAGGGAAAGGTACCTAGGGAAAGGACTTTTTCTGTTGGAAGATGAAAGATGAGAAGAAATTGGCAAAAGATCAAGGACAGGAAAGTGCCTAGCACAGTACCTGGCACATACCACATATCATCATATCTAAAATTTCATTGAATGGAGCTGGACAATTACTTTATGCACCACTCAGAAAGAAAAATCTGCAATTAAACTATGACATTTCATTGATTTTAAGACACATTCAGATTTGAGAGATGTTGAAATGAAAAAGAAAAGATAAGCATTTTGTAATTGTTGAACTAGGTGCTCAATAAATATTTGTTGAATGAATGAACAAATGAAGTAACGACTCTGGGGAATGACGTGGTCAGAGATGTTTATCTTTAAAATCAAAGGTTAGATGACTACTTAGATGTGGAGTGGTACGTTCTAGACAAAAGGGTAGGAAAGAGTCAGAAACTGAGTGTTGACCATTGGCTGGGTAGGGATGAATGGACAGAGGAAAATTCTAAAACCAGCTGCGAGACTGGTGAATCCATGTCGGTGACCAGCCCTGCCGTGTTTACGCATCAGTATGTCAGGACTCATGGAGACCTTTGGAGCTATCCCATATGATCCCTGTGGCTTACAGGAAAGCCTTTCACAAAACGTTGGGTTAATGGATGAAAATGGCCTTTTCCATGAAGACTGGAACTTTGTCTGTTTATCAGGATCTATCTTTTTCCAAAGAGAATAACCAGAGGAAATAGACCTGCCCCACTGTTTTTTATTGTTGGCTCTGGTGCTTAAAACATCAACATCTCCAAACAGAGCAATTCCATAACTTAGAGAAAGCCGTCAAGGTTTGCACAGACAGGGGAAGATGTGCCCCGGGCTGGGGAACAGAACCTGTGTTTATGTGATTTATGGTAAAGGGTTTTACATGAGTGCCAAAGTTTAAGGCAGATAAATCCCAGAAGACAAATACTACCGATAATTGAATTACAAAGCTATTATCATGTGCTGAACAGAACAACTTTATGACTCTATTGTGACAAGATGAAACTTGTTGGAATATTTATTGTCTGGGATAGCTTCTGCACCACTATCCCAGAGAACAAACCAGCTCTTCCATGTGCCTCCTTAGAGCAATTTGCCTTCCCAAGTAATTCAGTAGCAAAGGAAAACAAGATGCCGAAGAGGGAGGAATTCAGAATAGACAGAGTGTACAGCCATATCTGACACAAGCCGCACACGTGACCTCACATTTTAACAGATCCTGGGTCAAACGTATTTATGCTGTTGGCTGAAATTGGGATCTTCCCATAGTAACCAGGGCAGCCCTAGAATAAATAAGAACTCCGGCTGTCAGCTTTATTTTCTACGTCCGAACAAATCGAGAGTAAGAACATCTCAGTAGTAGAAGCCACTATTCTAACCTTATCGGTTTTTTTGTTAACTGATGAAACTTTTTTTGTGATTGTTGAAATCCATGAATCATAAAAATCTGACAGATGGAATGATACAGTAGTTTATTTGTTTTGCATAATGAAGTGACACCGTGACCAATCCATTCCCTGATTTAGTAAAAATAAATTGACTTATTACTTACCTTGTTATAATTGAATATATCCATATAATACTTGGTATATTTCTTTTTAAACTACAGTTAAAAGTTGTTTTTTTATTATAAAAAGTTTGAAATACTTTTAGAATTACAGAGGAGTTGCAAAGGTAGTCCAAAATTCCCATATACTCTTCCCCCAGCCTCCCTTAATGCCAAAACCTTACATAACCATGGCACAATGATCAAAACTAGGAAATTAACACTGGGATGTCAACTAAACTACTTTATTCACATTTCCTCAGTTTTTCTACTAATGTACTTTTTCTGTTCCAGGGTCCTCTCCAGAATCCCACACTGGAATTAGTTGCCATGTCTTTTTAGTCTTCTTCACTCTATGACAGTGCCTCAGTTTTTTCTTGACTTTTGTGACCTTGATGCTTCTGATTTTTTTCCTCATGGTTACAGCATTAGAGATTTGGAGTAAGAATATCACAAAAAGGATGTGCCCTTCTCATTACATCATATCAAGGACTACACGATATAAATATGTCCTATTACCGATGGTGTAGACCTTGATCCCTGGGTTAAGGTGGTGCCCGCCAGTTTTCTCCTCTGCAAAGTTAGTATTTTCCCTTTTCTTTACTCTCTTTGTTAGAAGCGAGTCAGTAAGTCCAGCCCTCACTCAACTCCTGAAGGGAGCAGTATCACAATATTTGTGAATATGTGTTAAACTCAGCACAATAACTAATAAATATTTGATAGAGATGCTTTGAGGCCATATATCTTCACCCCCTAACTTAGCATTCGTCAGTGGATCTTGCCTGCAACACTGATTACTGTGGTGATTTTCTCTTTCTATCATTTCTTCTGCGTTTATACTTTGGAATCTGTAAGGATGTGTCCTTTTTTTTTTTTTTTTGTACAATTTATTCACTCATATCTTTACTTAGTTGCTCAGCCAAGAAGATGACCAGAAACTGTGGTGAATATGCCCAAATTTGGATTATGTTCTGCTCTCCTTCTCTGCTTGACTTTCAGCTGGCTGCCAGAAAATACCTGCCAGAGCCTTACCGTGCCATTAAGGTGCCACCTGTTAATTCAGGGCAAGACTCCTCCCCCTAATAAAGTTCTTTTAAAAAGGACATTTTAGGACCTGATCAGGGAGGGAGACCTCAGGAAGAAAATTCATTTTTTCCTCCTGTGACTACTTTGCTTATTGACCATGGAGATGAACATGTTCTCCCAGTAATCCTGGGCCCTCCCTTTGCTTGTTCAATACAGACTCTCACAACACCTGCACTACAAGGAGGTGACAAGTAGAGCTGACCACTGCACACACACACCTCACAACACTGTCACTACAAGGAGGTGACATGGAG
>JAKSZT010053913.1:0-23005 GCA_026826555.1 Tolypeutes matacus
ATAAAGTAGAAATCAATGACAGAGAACTGGAAAATTCATAAATATGTGAAAATTAAACAACATACCCTTAAACAACCAAGGATCAAAGGAAAAATCACAAGGGAATTTAGGAAATATCTTGAGGCAAATGAAAATGAAAATACAACATACCATATCTTATGGGATGCAGCAAAGGCAGTGCTGAGAGGGAGATTTGTTGCTCTAAATGCTTACATACAAAAGAAGAAAGATATCAAATCAGCGACATAACCTCACAACTGGAGGATCTAGAAGAAGAGCAAACTAAACCCAATACATGCAAAAGGAAGAAAGTAACAAAGATTAAAGTGGAGATAAGTAAAATAGAGAAAGAAAGAAAAATACAGTAGAGGGAATCAATGGAACCAAAAGTTGGCTCTTTGAAAAGATTAATAAAATCTATAAACCCTTTTAGCCAGACTGACAAAGAAAGTGTGAGGATACAAATAATTAAAATCAGAACTGAAAGGGGGCTGAAGAAAAAAGGAGAGGACACAAATAAATAAAATCAGAAATGAAAAGGGGGACATTACTATTGACCCCACTAAAATAAAAATGATTATAAAAGGCTACCATGAATGACTGTATGCCAACAAATTGATAGCCTAGATAAAACGGACAAAATTCCTAGAAAGATACAAACTACCTACACTGACTCAAGAAGAAACAGAAGATATCAACAAACAAATAACTAGTAAACAGATTGAATCAGTCATCAAAAACCTCCCAACAACAAATATTGTATGGTCTCACTAATACAAACTAAAGAAGAAGAATAAACACAGAGAGTTAAACCCTAGAGTATAGGTTACTAGGAGATAGGATGAGGGCTGAGAAGGGGTCCTGATGCTTAATGTATGTAGAATTTTTAATTACCTTACTGCAAAAGTGTGGAAATGGGTAGAGTTGATGGTAACACATTATAGTGAGTATAACTAACACAGCTGATTTCTAAATGGGATTGTGGCTGAAATGGGTAGCCTAGGGATGTAAATGTCAGTTGAAAGAAAGCTAGAGAATAACAGTGAATCTGGAGGTGGATGAGGATTGTGGTTAATAGTACAAATACAGTAATGTTCTTCTATGAACTAGAACAAATGTACATCACTATTACAAGGTGAAGGGGAGCCTATGTAGCTCAGTGGTTGAGTGCCAGCTTCCCACATACAAGGTCTCGAGTTCAATCCCCGTCCCCGGTACCACACACACACACAAAAAATTAAGCCTTATATTCACTATGGAGCGGAGGTGGCCTCTCATGTGATTAGGCGCTTCCCTCCCACTTCGGAGGTCCAGGGTTCAGTTCCTCTGCCTTCTGAAAAGAAGACTATTACAAGGTGAAAGAATATGGTAATGCATGTGAAAAATACAATTAATGTCATTTATGGACTACAGTAAACAGCAATATTGTAATATTCTTTTTTTTTTTTTTTTTTTAAAGATTTTATTTATTTATTCATTTATCCCCCCCTTGCTGCTTGTGCTCGCTGGATCAGCTAACCACGCCGTGCGGGCGGGCTTGCCTTTACCAGGAGGCCCCGGGAACCGAACCTGGGGCCTCCCATATGGTAAACGGGAGCCCTACTGATTGAGCCACAGCCGCTTCCCATATTGTAATATTCTTGAATCAGTGTCAAAGAAGGTACTTTATCAATGCAGGGTCAATAATAGAGGGATATAAGATTTTTTTTCTTTGGACTAAGGAAAACGTTCATACTGAGGCAATGACTGTGCAACTCTGTAATGAAACTGAGAGCCACTGAGTGTACACTTTGGTTGGATTGTACAAGGCATGGGACTGTATAATGCAGTGAACCATGTGGTAGGAGATGGATTGCAGATAACAGTACAAATATGAGAGTATTCTCTCATGAACTATAAGAAATGTACAATACTAATATATGGTGTTAATAATAGGGGGAGTATGGAAAAATTATACCAAATGTATGCTATAGACCATAGTTAGTGGTAATAGTCTTATGATGTTCTTTTATAATTTGTAAAAAATGTTTCACAACAATGTAAGCTATTGGTGGGGCAGTGTTGTATGAGAATTCTGCTTATTATGCATGATTGTTTTGTAAGTTCACAACTTCTCTAATAAAAATATATATTAAGGAGGACACTATGTTGAGCAAAGCAAGCCAGACATAAAATTTCAAATACTGTATGAATGCATTACTATGAACCAAATATATTGTGTAACATATTGTTTGATTAAAAAAAAAAGTATATGTATCTGTTACATTTAATTGAGAAATGTATATGTTTATTCATCTGTGTTTACTTTTTAGTTTTTAATTGTTTATATTTTCAATTATTAAATGTACAAAATAAAGTAAATATATATATAAAACTAAACAAAAAACACCTCTCAACAAAGGGAAACCCAAGACCGGATGGTTTCACAGGGGAGTTTTACCAAACATTCCAAGAAGAATTAACACCAGTCCTGCTCAAACTCTCCCAAAAAATTGAAAATGAGGGAACATTCTGTAATTCATTCTATGAGACCAGCATCACCTTCATATCAAAGCCAGATAAAGATACCACAAGAAAAGAAAATTACAGACCAAAAACTCTTAGGATTACAGATGCAAAAATCCTCAACAAAATACTAGCAAGCCAAATCCAACAGTGCATTTAAAGAATTATGCACCATGATCAAGTGGGTGATTCAACATAAAAAAATTAGTCAAAGTAACACCACATTAACAGAATGAAGGAGAAAAGACATATGATCACCTCAATTGATGCAGAAAAGGCATTCTTCAAAATCCAACATCCTTTTTTATAAAGACGCTTAGAACACTAGGAATAGAAGGAAACTTCATTAAACAGATAAAGGGCATATATGAAAAATCCACAGCTAATATAACTTAATGGTGAAAGACTGAAAGCTTTCCCTCTAAGATTAGGAACAAGACAAGGAGCCCCACTGTCACCACTGTTATTCATTGTTGTACTAGAAGTTCTAGCTAGAACAACTAAGCAAGAAAAAGAAATAAAAGGCATCCAAATTAGAAAGAAAGAAGTAAAACTTTCCCTATTTGCAGATGACACAGACAATCCAGAAAAATCCACAACAAAGTTCCTAGAGCTAATTCAGCAAAGTGACAGGGTACAAGATCAACACCCCAAAATTAGTTGTTTCTGTACACTAGTAATGAACAGTCAGAAGAAGAATTAAAGGGAAAAAAAATCCGTTTATAATAGCAACTAAAAGAATTAAAATCTAGGATTAAATCTAACCAAGGATATAAAGGAGTTGTATACAAAACACTACTAAATATTGCTAAAATAAATCAAAGAAGACCTAAATAAATGAAAGAACATTCTGTGTTCATGGATTTAAAGACTAAATATTGTTAAGATGTCAATTCTACCAAAGCAATTTACAGATTCAACAGATCCCAGTCAAAATTCAAACAATCTTTGCAGAACTGGAAAAGCCAATTATCAAATTTATATGGAAGAGAAAGGGGCCCTAAGTAGCCAAAAACATTTTGAAAAGAAGAACTAAGTTGGAGGACTCACACTTCCCAATCTTAAAACTTATTACAAAGCCACAGTAATCAAAACAGCATGGGAAGTGGATATGGTCAAGAAACTGGACTCCTGTCCACCATATGGAGGCGTCTCAAGTTCAGTTCCCGGGGCCTCCTGGTGAAGGTGAGCTGGCCTGCATGGAGAGCTGGTGCAACAAGATGATGCAACAAAAAAGAGACACAGAGGAAAAAACAATGAGAGAGACTACAAGCCAGGGAGCTGAGGTGGCTCAAGCGATTGAGTGCCTGTCTCCCACATCGGAAGGTCCTGGGATCGATTCCTGATGCCTCCTAAAGAGAAAATGAGAAAACCGGCAGACACAGAAGAACACGCAGCAAATGGACACAGCTAGCAGACAGTGAGCACAAGCGGCACAGAGCCGGGGTGGGGGGGATAAATAAAATAAAAAATAAAACAGCATGGCACAAGGAAAGACATATAGACCAGTGGAATTTAAGTGAGAGCTGAGAAATCAGCCCTCACATTTATGGCCAACTGATTTTTGACAAAGGGGCAAAGACCACTCAATTGTGAAAAAATAGTCTCCAGCAAATGGTGCTGGGAAACTGCATCTTCCTTTGCAAAAGAAAGAAGGTGGACCCCTATCTCACACCATATACAAAAATCAACTCAAAATGGATCAAAGACCAAAATATAAGAGTAAGCCAGAACTATGAAACTTCTAGTATATAAAACATAAGGAAGTTAAAATATATATATATATATAACATTTTTGTAAGCAAATGCACATATATGCATATATATTTATATATCATTTTACAAATATTGGTATGTATTGGGAAAATTTGAATTTTACCCACAATAAAACAAACAAACAAACAAAAAAAAACATAAGGAAGCATCATTAGGACCTGTGTTATGCAATGGTTTCTTTGACTTTACACTCAAACCACAAGCAACAAAAGAAAATGTAATTAAATGGACCTCATGAAAATTAAAAACTTCTCTACCTCAAAGGACTTTATCATGAAAGTAAAATGTCAATCTACACAATGGGAGAAAACATTTGGAAACCATATATCTGATATAAGTTCACTATCCAGAATATATAAAGAAATCCTTCAACTTGACAACAAAAAGACAAACAACCCAATTAAATAATGGGCAGAAGACTTGAATAGACATCTCTCCAAAGAAGATATACAAATGGCAGAAAGTGCATGAAAAGATGCTCAACATCATTATCCATCAGGGAAATGGAAATCAAAGCCACAGTGAGGGAAGCAGATGTGGCTCAAGCAATTGGGCTCCCATCTACCATATAGGATGTCCAGAGTTCGATTCCTGCAGCCTACTGGTGAAGGTAAGCTGGCCCACGCAGGAGTGCTGGCCCATGCAGAGAGCTGGTGCAGCAAGATGATGCAACAAAAAGAGACACAGAGGAGAGACAATAAGAGATGTGGCAGACCAGGGAGCTGAGGTGGCTCGCAGACACAGAGGAACACACAGTGAATGGACACGGAGAGCAGACAATAGGGGAGGGGGGGAGAGAAAAAAAATCAATCAGTCAGTCTTTAAAAAAAAAAAAAAAAACCACAGTGAGATACCATTCCACACCCACTATGATGGCTACTATTTTTAAAAATGGGAGAGCAGATATGACTCAAGCGGTTGAGCTGCTGCTTCCCACATGGGAGGTCCCAGGTTCATTTCCTGGTGCCTCCTAAAAAAAACAAGCAAACAATTGAAAAAACCAACTCAGGGGAGCTGATGTGGTTCAGTGGTTGAGCCCAGCTTCCCACATGCAAGATCTGGGGTTCAATCCCTGGCCCTAGTACCTCAAAAAAAAAAAAAGGAAAATAGCAGCTATAGCAGCTGTTGAAGAAGATATGGAGAAATAGGAACATCTGCAGTGGAAAATAATTTTGTAATTCCTCAGAAAGTTAAGGATAGAATTATATGACCAGGCAATCACTCTTATAGGTATATAACCAAAAGAATTGAAAGCAGGGACTCGAACAGATATTAGCACACCAATGTTCATAGCAGCCTTATTCACAATTGCCAAAAGATGGAAGCAATCCAAGTGTCCATCAACAGATGAGTGGATAAACAAAATGTGGTTATATTCTGACAATGGAATATTATTCAACTGTAAAAAGGAATGACCTTCTGATACATGCGAAAACATGGATGACCCTTGAAAACACTGTAAGTGAAATAAGCCAGACACAAAAGGACAAATATGGTATGATCCTGCTGATATGAAATAATTAGAATAAGCAAATTCATAGAGTCAGAAACTAGAATAGAGGTTACTAGGGCCTGGGGTAGGGAATGGGAATTAATGCTTAATTGGTGCAGAGCTTCTGTTTGAGGTGACGGAAAATTTTGGTAATAAATGGTTGTGATGGTAGAACGACATTGTAAATGTCATTCAACACCACTTAATTATATATTTGAATGTGGTTAGAAGGGAGTATTTTCAGTTGTATAGATGTTACTAGAATAAAAATTAAAAACCATAGAACTGTACAACACAGTGAACCCTACTGTAAACTATGAACTGTAGTTAATAGTACAATTAGAATACACTGTAACAAAAGTACCACACTAATGCAAAATGTTAATAATAGGGAAAACTGTGCATGAGAAGGGAGTATATGGGAAACTGTGTTTTCTGCACGATTTTCCTGTAAATCTTCACCTTCTCTAATAAAAATTATTTAAAATAAATTAAAAATTTTAAACTAATTTTTTTTTAAGATGAAAAAAAAAGGTACCAAAGGTACCAGCCTCAGTGCTGTTCTTTCCCTGGGAAAAGAGGGTCTGCTGCCCTTCCTTTGGTGGCTGCTGTTAGGTAGAGGTGGAGGAGGCACTGGATCTTAGGGTGCTGGGACAGCAAGTGAGTGCAGTGCCCTCTGTGCCATGCCTCAGGTGATCCCCTCCCCACAATGAGGGTAGCATCTCTTGAATGTGTTCAGGCCTACAAAAATGTGATCTGTGGCAGTGACTTCAGGCTTTCCTACACTCCGCGACCTCTGGAAACTTTGTAGGTCTTCATTTCTGCAAATATGCAAGAAACTAATAGACTGGGCGCATACACCTTCCCGCTTGGCTTAGAGCAAGGAAGAAGCACTTGGGTTTTATTTATTTATTTATTTTTTTTTTTACCGGGAGGTCTCGGGGATCGAACCCGGGTCCCTCCATATGGGAGACGGATGCCCAACCAGTTGAGCCACATCCAACCCCCAGCACTTGGGTTTTAGAAGTTACGATAGGCTTAAGTGAGAGATCCAGTGGGGGCAGTGAGCAAGCTGGTCTGGGCAGAGATCAACAGGACTGATTCTGAACTTCACCTCTACCCCTAAAACCACCAGGTTGTCTCCTCTCCCTATGGGGCCTGGACATGTGCAGACCTGTGTTTTTGCCCCCTTGATACATTTTGGCTCAGTGGGCCTTCAGTTGACCTTAAGAAGCTATCTTCTAATCTCAGAGGAAGCCTTTTCTGGGCCCAGCTCCACTGAGAGCCCACATGGCTGAAGCAGCAGCTTGTGCCTTCCCGAGAAGGAAGGTGGTGTAAAGCAGTTGCTAGATTCTCCCCATGTGAGTTGGCATCATCCTCAGACCTCCCAGTGACAGGAGTGCAGGCTAACTGACCCTTCCCGCTCAATGCCTGTGCCCCTAGGGGCAGGTCTGTACATCTGGCATTTTGGAGATCTGCTAAGCATGCCTAGGAACCAACTCTTGTGTCTTCCTGTAGGATTATTTAGCTGTGGTTTTCAAAGTGATTTGTGAACACCAAGAAGTCAAGACAGATGGAGACTTTCTTGAGAGACTGTGATGGCTACGTTATTCAGAAGTTTGACCTCAAATTTAACAGACCTGCATCTGCCAGTCTGCAGTAGGCTACCTCCTCTTTTTCTGCTCTGTCTGAAACATTTCTTGCATATCAATCACTCATTTCTCATCTGCAAAATTCAGCTGCCTCTGAAAAGCATGTAATCACCTCAGAGAGTCACAACGGCACCTGGGAGTCAGAGGTGCTCTGGCTGTTGACTTCAGGGCTCCAGGCTTTAAGAAACCCACTCTCCTGGGCTCTGAAAGGAAGAGGAGACTAATCCCCATGGACCAAGCATATTCATTCTGACTGCTGGGGTGGGGGTGGGGCATTGCTCTCTTAGCTACTGTTTAAAACCTCCCTGGGATTGTACTTGTGCACAGAGTAGAGACAAACAGTCATTCTCCAGGGTTGGGATGAATTAAGAACTCTTGCAGAATGTATTTGTTTCTCAGTGTTTCAAAGGTAGCTCTAATTATTTTGCAAATGATAGCTGTTTTCTTTTGCAACCCATTTCCCTAGATTTTGCTAACTTGTTATATCAAGGACAGTCTGACTTCAAACGACCACAACTAAAGCTAAATGTTTGGGAGGTAGAGGTAGGGTGATGGCCATTTGGAGGGGCATTTAGAATCTGCACCCCATATGTGCCTCTCCCCAGCCTTTAAAAGTTATTTCCAGGGAGTTTGCTCATGGGAAACTGGGACATAGAGTAATAAAACTTTTCTCACAAGTAAGCAAGGTTAGAGCTGTAACTAGCATTTTTCGGACTACTTTTGCCACCCTAAAGTGTTATTTCCCCTCTGGTGAATTTGCAAAACTGGCAGCTTGCCCTTCACTGCAGCCAAGGGAGGTTTCTCATGGTACTCGAGAGCGAAGCTCAGAGGAGGGAAGGGAAGTGACTGCATAGGTCTCGCCTGGAATGGCCTCTATTCAGACACACAGGTGGCCCCTCACATGTCTGGTTTGGGTAGGAGTCCCAGGGATTCCCCTCCTTTCTTGGTAAGGGAAACTTAAGGAGGGAGAGCGAGTAAGGGAGAGTGAGTGTTAGAGCAGCAGGGAGGAAAGTGCCTCTAACCATGCGTTATTAGCATTTGAAAACCCCTCTGTAGGGGCCAGGAAAACTTCGCAGAGAAGGCGCTGGGGCTTGAGTGCTGAGACCAGAGGTGGCTGCACACAGAATAGGGCCAAGCATCCAGGGTGTAAAGACAGACCGGACTCAAGAATGAGCCCTTTGTGGCTTTGTCCCAGGCTTGAAAACTGTGTCCAAGGCTCTTTCTTTGTAAAGAAAGGCTGTTTCTTGGCCACAGCAGAGCTAATAAGTCTAGTGTCCTGACCAGGCAGGGCTGGGGAAGACCCTGTCCCTCATTGGAAGGTTCTGGTAGCCTCGTGCTCTCTAAACCATTTTTTATAGGAAGTTACACCTTCTCCTCTCCCTCCCTCTTTAACTCAGTAGTGCTTATTGTCAAATCTTGACCATGGTGCTCAGGATGGAGTGTGTTGGTACTAGAACTGCAACTTGGTCTGATTCCCTTTTGTTGCCTGAGGGGTCTCCCTCTCCCAGCTGCTGCTTAAGCCCTTTCCCAAGTTAGAGGTGCCCTGAGCACCCTTTAATTATTCTTATTCCATTTAAGCAGTTTGTGTTTGCCCAATATTTCTTTTTAAACCAATTCCTGATTAATAAAAGGTCATGCCTCCCAACCTTTCCAGCCTTTTCCATTTCCAGCCTAAGTTCCTGTTAGGTTTGGGTTTCTGTATGTGTATTTCTACAGACCAGACATCAGATAGGCTTGATTTGCTCCGGGGAACGCACCAATGGTCTCTTAAACTAGGAGTGATGATGCCATCTACTGGGCATTTTCTGTTAGCTACAGGTTGTGTAGCCAGTCCTGTACTTCATCACCTTGAAGGTATCTCTGCTGTATTCCAGTACAGGAATAATAACATGCAGCAATGGAAGGAGCACTGAATTAGACTCACGAATGCCTGCTTACAGACCAGGAAACTGAGGATTTGAAATTGTGATTAGAAATCGTGGGTACGTTGTCCAGGGTCACAACTAGGAGGGGGCAGAAGCAAATTGGAATAGATTCTTCCTGACTCCAAAACTAGCCTTCCTACTCACTCTACCAGGTTTTGCCGAAGACAGCAGGATATTTTAGGTGGTAACTGGACAAGGCATTCAATAACATTAACTTGGGTTCTGCTGATTTTGTCAGTTTGATACTCTTTAAACCTTTACCAGCTCTTTAACCCCTGTTCATTTCAGTTTTATCAATGTTAGATAGGCAACAGTATCAGCTAGACATTTTTTGTTTTCATTTTATTTTGAAGTCAAATTATCTTTATGATAAGCAACTCTGATTTTCCATTTATTTTCCTTATATAGTGTAATGATAGGAAATTTCCTAAAGTGACTTTATTTAGGTGAAAAAGTGAATCAATTTTAGGGAAAAAAATAAAGGGAGAAAATGGTACAATTTGTGGCTTTTCTAAACTGTTTTTGCTCCCAAACAGAGAATGGAAAGAGAGACGAGATTAAAAAAAAAAAAAAATAGGTACTACCTCTTTGAAATTCCTCTGCCACTTTTGCCTGGGGGAGTTAAAACAATGGCTGCCTTCAGAGCTGGCCCTTCAGTGATCTGCTATCAGACCACACAACCCCCAATTTTGGAGGACTAGGTCCTTATAGCCTACTTTGGCACCAGCAAACTGCACCAGGAGCCTGTGCTGCAGTTTCCGTTGCTACCTGCCCCGTAGTTGGAGGGTAGGGGATGATAGCCCCTGCAAAAAGGGTGAAATTGGCCGATATTTACCATAATTTATCAGCCTCTTTCTCTCCAGCTCTTCCCTGGATGTTCCACTAGACTCCAGAGTTTCAGCATAGTTATGATGTTAGCTGTGGTTTTTCATAAATGTCCTTTATCAGATTGAGGAAGTTCCTGTTTATTTCTAGTTTGTTGAGTGGTTTTTTTTTTTTTTAGAGTTTTTGTGTTTTTTTTTGAAGTATATCGTTCATGTATGAATATACATAAACAACAAGTGTATAGTAAAAGTTGTGAACTTACAAAATAAATATGCATGACATCACACAGCGGTCCCATACATTACCCCTCCACCAACACCTTGCATTGTCGTGATACATTTGTTACAAACTATGCAAGAACATCGTCAAAATATTACTACTAATTATAGTCTATATGTTACATTTGGTGTATTTTTCCCCAACCCACCCAATTTTTTAAAACAAATCGATCTTATTGATACGTATTAATAAAGCATACAATTTATCCAAAGTGTACAATCAGTGGTATTTCATATAATCACCTAGTTGTGCATTTATCACTTCAGTCATTATTAAGCATTTTCATTATTTCAGTTATAACACACAAAAGACAGACAGCAGGGGAAATAGACAATCTCTGTTTCCCCTGCTGTACATAGCTGCTATTTCTGGCTGTTCTTGCACAATTATTTATTTGTTTATTAAGCAGTTTTATTGAGATATATTCACATACCATATGATCTGTCCAAAGTGTATAATTAGTGACTTTTTTTTAACTGTTAAAAAGACCTTTACTGTAAAATTGTAAAATAAATAGAAAAATAGATTGAAAGAAATTACAAATTTTAAGAAAGTGGCTCTAATAAAATAATTTTAATCAATTATAAGAAATAGTATAGCAACAAACATTTATAAATGTAAATAATTCTAATATAATAGATATTAATTATAACAATTCTAATTTTTATATTACAGTTATAGCTATTGGACATAATAATCTCTACGAATGAAATAAATTATTGGTTTAGTTATTTAATTTCCATTTTGGCCATAATTCTTTCTGGATAATCAAATTCCTATTTGGGAATTCTTCACATCTTTTTGGAATGAATTACAGCAGATAACAATATGCCACCTCATAATTTTATGAGGCAGAAAAACTCCAAGTCTTTTTCAACAGTAGTTGTGCTAAATCATTACTGATCCAGATGGATTATTTTAATTAACGTGTATGCATAAGAAAGGGCTAAAGGAAAATGAAGTATTCAAAAATATAACTCTTCTCCAGTCTTCCTCAATTAAAAGCAAGTATTTATTTTGTATGAAGAAACTTAGAGAATACTGATCACAGGAACAATTTGCAAGTTGCACTGAGTAATTATTGCTCATATACTATAATATTGTTATTTTACATTTATCTAGTCTACTCCAGCTCTTTTTTGGTTACTATTTGCATGGAATACCTTTTTCCAACTTTTCACTTTTAACCTATTGTCCTTACATCGGAAGTGGGTCTCTTGTAGACAACATATAGATGGCTCATACTTTTTTATCCATTCGATCAGTGTATGTCTTTTCTTTTTAATTTTTCCCCCTCCCCTTGCTGCTTGTGTTCGCTGTCTGCTTTCTGTGTCCATTTGCTGCATGATTCCTTGTCTGCTTGTCTCCCTTTGTTGCGTCATCTTGCTGTGCCAGCTCTTCACGGGCGTGGGCTCTCCGCTCTCAGTGGGTGTGGGCCAGCTTGCCCTCACCAGGAGGCCCCAGGAACCGAACCCAGGGCCTCCCATATGGTAGACAGGAGCCCAACCACTTGAGCCACATCCACTTGCCTGTCTATGTCTTTTTTTTTTTTCTTTTTTCTTATTGTCTCTATCTTTTAATTGGGGAGTTCAGTCCTTTAACATTCAGTGTGATTAATGTAAAGGCATTACTTACTTCATCCATTTTATCCTTCAGTTCTTTGTTGTTATACCATTCTTTGTCTGTCTTCTTATCCTTTAGTTTACTCTTCCTAATAATCTTCATTTCTAAACTCTTCAAATCTCTTGCCCTTTTTTTTCCTTTCAGGCTGCAGCATCCCCTTTAGTATCTCTTGTAAATCTAGTCTTTTGGCAACATATTCTATCAGTTTTTGTTTGTCTGTGAAGACTTTGAACTCACTCTCAGTTTTGAAGGACAGCTTTGCCAGATACAGAATTCTTGCCTGGCAGTTTTTCTCTTTCAGTACCATAAATACATCATACCACTTTCTTCTCTCCTCCATGGTTCCTGATGAGAGCTCTGCACTTAATCTTATTGAGTTTCCCTTGTATGTGATGCTTTGCTTTTCTCTTGCTGCTTTCAGAATCCTCTATCTCTGATATTATTTGTCATTCTGAATAGTAGGTGTCTCAGAGTAGGTCTATTTGGATTTCTTCTCTTTGGAGTGCATTGTCCTTCTTGGATATTGATATTTATGTCCTTTAAGGGTTGGGAAGTTTTCGGTCATTATCCTCAAATATTCTTTCTGCCCCTTTTCCATTCTCTTCTCCTAGGATGCCAATAATGTGAATGTTTGTGTGTTCCACATTGTCATTCAGTTCCCTGAGACTCTGTTCCATTTTTTCCATTCTCTTCTCTTTCTGTTTTCTTGTCTTTTCCAGTTCAGATGTTCTGTCTTCGAAGTCACTAATTCTGTCTTCAGGCAATTCAAATCTGCTCCTTTGTGCCTTTAATGTATTTTTTAATGCAATTAAAAAAAAAAAGATTTATTGATTTATTTATCCCCCCCTCATTGTTTTGTGCTCACTGTCTGCTCTCTGTCTGTTCTTCTGTGTCTGCTTGTCTTCTCTTTATTTTTTTATTTTTATTTTTATTTTTTTTATTTTTTTTTTTTTAGTTTAAAAATTATTAAATATTTTAATAAAGTACACCTGAAAATGCCTTCCTTTCTTTTCAGTTTTATGCCTCAAATGAGTCTCATTCATAGGGCTGGACTTCAGAGCCCATCTTGAGCCTTTGCAAATGTCTCTAATCCTTGAGTTAGGGTTTGATGAGTCATTCCATTCTGGACATGAATGCAAGTAACACCCAGTTTGCTGACGTCCACAACATTCCTCTTCTCATCATCAAAGAAGATCATCTGGGAGAAAGAAACTCCAGTCTTTTTCTGCAACCTC
Organism: Tolypeutes matacus; assembly: GCA_026826555.1. Taxonomy (NCBI): domain Eukaryota; kingdom Metazoa; phylum Chordata; class Mammalia; order Cingulata; family Chlamyphoridae; genus Tolypeutes; species Tolypeutes matacus. The sequence continues at coordinate 13,313 of JAKSZT010053913.1, forward strand.
TCAAAGTGTGTGACCTTGCTGCCCGGATAGATTTCCCGATAAACAAAATATCTGACAAGGTCAAAGAGCTCCAGTAGCTGGTTGGCCCCTTCAATCTCACCAGTTCGGGAAGCGGCTGCGACGGGTACCCCATGGCCCTGCAGTCGTAGCATGATTTCGGGCACATCTGGGTATAGTTGCACGGTCTGGCCGCGGCTATCTCGTACAGTTCCATCACTGCTCCGGCGGAACGGGGGGTCTACGTGCGTGTCGACCCAGAAAGGCCAGAGTGTATAATCCAGATCAAAGACTGCGAGCTTCGGGAGCCGTGCCATGACCGGCGCCCGCAGGCAGAGCACACTGACGTGGAGCTATCTCCAGGGCCATAGAGTGCCCGGCAACGCTCGGTGGCTAGGAGGCCACCCCGCCTGGGGCTAGAAAAACGGCCATAGAGCGCCAGCATGCCCGGCTGGTCTATTTTTTTAAATATATATTTTTAAAATTTTCTAAAAGATACTTAGATTACATAAAATGTTACATTAAAAAATATATATAAGGGGGACTTCCGGGAAGATGGTGGACTAGTAAGACACGGGAATCTCTTCTCCAGAAAAATAGCTAGAGGACAAGCTGAAGCAGCCCCGAAAAAGGTCTTCTAGGGTTTAGGACAGCAGGTGAAGGCTGCACACCACCCAGAGGAGAGAGGGACAGAAGAGGGAAATCGCGACTACAGAACTGTGAGTTGCAAGTAGCAGCTTCTGCTGCTGCCGGCACCCTCCCCCACACTCTTCAAAATTCTTGGGCCCCTGGGCCTGCGACCACAGACAAAGGGGGCTTCAGGGATATGCCACTCCCGGAAAGGGGAGAGAGAGGGACACAGCCTTAGGCTGACTCAGGTTCTGACCTGAAATTTGGGCTGCAGAGCCCCACGGACCCTTCCACACTGCGGTTTGCCCTGGGAGCCTAGAAAGGACTGGAGAAATCCGACCCTCACAACCTCCCTCTCTTCTAGCCTGGACTAATTGTTGAGGACACCACTGGAGAGGGGAGAGAGAGCCTGGGGCTGACCCTGCTTTGGACTCCCAGGTTTGGTCTGCCCTGTCCCGAGAGCCCTTCCAGGCTGGGTGGGGCTGCGCCATTGTTTGCCTTGGAGCCTGCAAGGGGCTAAAGATATACAAACCTCCCAATCTCCTCCTCTACTAACTGGGACTGATTGTTGAGGATTCAGAGGGGAGTGGAAATATTTCCTAGCTGGGAAAACGGGGGCGCTCTGAGAGAAGTCTGGAGAACTGTCTCAGAAAGTTTGAATCACAGGGCTCCTAGCCCCCAGACAGGAAGCTCTATCACATTGATCTGGCCTGTGTCACAACAAATATGCTCTGACCAGGCATTGAATTGAGAGCTGCCAACAAGCGCCATCTCCTGGCAGACCAAGGAAGTGCACATAAGAAAATTAATAAGTAAGAGAGGCTTTTCCTGGCCTCTATAGCCTCCCTGCCCAAGGCCCTAGGAAACGAGTCTACAACCAATTACTGGGTCCAGTGCCCAGTTTTGAGCAACAAGCAGAACAATCCTAACAATCAAGGTTGAGCCAAAAATCAAAGAGCTGTGGTAACTCACAGCCTCCTGCCACTAAAACCCCATAAAAGAGAAAGAGATAGAGCATCTAAGTAAAATACAAACTAACCAGATGCCTAAGCATCAGCAAAAAATTACGGGCCATACTAAGAAAATAGAAGACATGGCCCAAGAAAAGGAATACAGCAAAGTCCCAGAAGAGATGCAGAATTTGAGAGAACTAATCAGTGAGATGAGCACACATTTCCAAAATCAAATTAATGAGATGAAAGAGAATATAGTTAAAGAGATCAATGACATCAAGAAGTCATTGCGAATTAGACTCAAATAAGTCCTCCCTGCACATGGTTCACCAGTCCCTTCTATTCAAACCTATATGCGATGCTGGAGTTTTTAGGTATACTTCCAGAGACTGGAGCCTCCCACCTACCTATGTGCCAGGTGTGCATGAAATCTAGGTGGAGCTGCAACTCCTACCCTACAGCTCAATGGACTTATCCAAGTCACCTGGTGAGGAGACAACGATGGGAAATGGCCATCCCAGGGAATGGAGAGGGCCTGCATCTGCAGGCAGGATCATCCCACCCACCATATCCATGGGATATAAGCCCTCTCTCACTTGGAGTTGGAGTGGACATCACCATCCCAGTCCCCTCAGGATTGGGGGAAGAACTATGGACTAGAGTGGACTTGATGGTATTCTCTTGTTCACATATGGTGATTCTAGCAATGCAAGAAATTATAACAATGAGGTGGAGCCAGTGGCCACTTGACACTTTTGGGGTAGGGAGGGGACGAGCAGTTGAAATACAGGGGCTTCTTTGGGAGTTGGAGGTTGTCCTGGGTACTGTTGTGGCAACAGATGTAGGCCATTTTAAATCAGCACACACCACTCAGAACTGAGTGGGAGAGAGTGTGGTCTACAGTGTGAACTGTGGTCTGTGGTTGGTGGCAAGGCTCCAGGATGTGTAAGTTCATTGAGGGTGGTGGGCCACACTGTGGGAGATGTTTGTGTGGGATGTGATGGGAGGTGTGGGAGGTGGGCAACATGGGAATCCCAGTGGGTTCCGTGTAATATTTTGGGTAATCTAAGCACCTCTTAAAATATATATATATATATAAACAACATTTTTGTAAGCAAATACACATATATGCATATATATTTATATATCATTTTGCAAATGTTTGTATGTATTGTGAGAATTTTGATTTTTACCCATAATAAAAAAAAAAAAAAAGAAGTCATTACGAGAACATAAAGAAGAATTTGAAATCGTGAACAGAAAAGTAACGGAGTTCATGGGAATGAAAGACACAATAGGTGAAGTAAAAAATACATTTGAAGCATACAACAGCAGACTCAAAATGATAGAAGAAAGAATAAGTGATACTGAAGACAGAGCAGCTAAAATTGAAGAGAGAAAAGAACAGAGAGAGAAAAGAATGGAAAAAATTGAGCAGGGGCTCAGAGAGTTGAATGACAACACAAAACGCAAGAACATACGTGTCATGGGAGTTCCAGAAGGAGAAGAGAAAGGAAAAGGGGCAGAAAGAGTATTTGAGGAAATAATAGCTGAAAATTTCCCAACTCTCACGAAAGAAATGAACTTACATGTCCAAGAAGCACACCATACCCCAATAAGAATAAATCCAAATAGACCTACGCCAAGACACATATTATTCAGAATGTCAAATGTCAAAGATAAAGAGAAAATTCTCAGAGCAGCAAGAGAGAAGCAAACGATCACATACAAAGGACGTCCAGTAAGACTTTGTGCAGATTTCTCTTCAGAAACCATGGAGGCGAGAAGAGAGTGGTATGATACAATTAGGAAACTGAAAGAAAAAAACTGCCAGCCGAGAATTCTTTATCCAGCAAAACTGTCCTTCAGATATGAAGGTGAATATAAAGTATTCACAAACAGACAGAAACTAAGAGAGTTTGCAAAAAAGAATCCACCTTTGCAGGAAATATTAAAGGAAGCCTTAGAACCTGAAAGAAAAAGACAGGAGAGAGAGGCTTGGAGGAGAGTATAGAAGAAAGAAAAGCAGAAAGGATAACCAAAAGAATAAAAAGAAAGACAAAAATAAGATGATATATGAAAATGAAAGAATAAAATGGAGGAAATAAATAGTGCATTTTCAGTAATATCATTGAATGTGAATGGATTAAATTCCCCAATCAAAAGATACAGGCTGACAGAATGGATAAAAAAACATGAGCCATCCATATGCTGCTTACAAGAAACTCACCTCAGACACAAGGATACAAGCCGGCTAAAAGTAAAAGATTGGAAAAAGATACTCCATGTGCATAGTAAACAGAAAAGAGCAGGGGTAGCTATACTAATATGAGACAAAACAGACTTCAAATGCAAAAAAGTGATAAGAGATGCGGAAGGCCATTATATATTAATAAAAGGGATGATCCTCCAGGAAGATATAACAGTCATAAATATCTACACACCTAACCAGGGTGCCCCAAAATATATGAGACAAACTCTGGCAAAACTGAAGGGAGAAATAGACATTTCTACAATAATCGTCGGAGACTTCAACACCCCTCTCACATCATTAGATAGAACAACTAAACAGAAGATCAACAAGGAAACAGAGAACTTGAACAATATGATAAACAAGTTAGACCTAATAGACATATACAGAACACTGCATCCAAACTCAGCGGGTTTGGATTCTCAAGTGCCCATGGATCTTTCTCCAGGATAGACCACATGTTAGGTCACAATACAGCTCTCAATAAATATAAAAAGATTGAAATTATACAAAGCACCTTCTCAGATCATAATGGAATGAAACTAGGAATCAATAACAGACAGGAAAAAAGGAAATTTGCAAATGTGTGGAGACTTGAACAACACACTCCTAAATATTCAGTGGGTCAAAAAAGAAATTGCAAGTGAAATCAGTAAATATATTGAGACAAATGAAAATGAGAACACAACATATCAAAACTTATGGGATACAGCAAAGGCAGTCTTGAGAGGGAAATTTGTAGCCCTAAATGCCTATATTAAGAAACAAGAGGGAAGCGGCTGTGGCTCAATCAGTAGGGCTCCCGTTTACCATATGGGAGGCCCCGGGTTCGGTTCCCGGGGCCTCCTGGTGAAGGCAAGCCCGCCCGCACAGCGTGGTTAGCTGACCCAGTGAGCAAAAGCAGCAAGGGGGGATAAATGAATAAATAAAAAATAAAAGTCTTTAAAAAAAAAAAAAGAAACAAGAAAGAGCTAAACTCAAATATTTAACTGAACAACTTGAGAAACTAGAAAAAGAACAGCAAACCAATCCCAAAGCAAAAAGAAGGAAAGAAATAATAAAGATTAGAGTGGAAATAAATGAAAATGAGAACAAAAAAGCAATAGAGAAAATCAACAAAAGCAAAAGCTGGTTCTTTGAGAAGATCAATAAAATTGACAAACCCCTCGCTAGACTAACAAAGAAAAAAAGAGAGAAGATGCAAATAAATACAATCAGAAATGAAAGGGGGGAAATTACAAATGACCTCACAGAAATAAAAAGAATCATAAGAGGATATTATGAGAAACTCTATGCCAACAAACTAGACAACCTGGATGAAATGGACAAATTTCTAGAAACTCATAACCAACCTACACTGACACAACAAGAAATACAAGAACTTAAACCAATCACAATTAAGGAGATTGAATCCGTCATAAAAAATCTCCCAGCAAAGAAAAGTCCAGGACCAGATGGTTTCACAGGTGAGTTCTACCAAGCATTTCTAAAAGAATTAACACCTATCCTGTTTAAACTCTTCCAAAAAATTGAAGAGGAGGGAAAATTATCCAACACATTTTATGAAGCCAACATCACCCTAATACCAAAGCCAGATAAAGATTCCACAAGAAAAGAAAATTACAGACCAATCTCTCTCATGAACATAGATGCAAAAATTCTCAACAAAATACTTGCAAATCGAATCCAACAGCAAATCAAAAGACTTATACATCACGACCAAGTGGGATTTATTCCTGGTATGCAAGGCTGGTTCAACATAAGAAAATCAATCAATGTAATACACCACATTAACAAATTGAAGGAAAAAAACCACATGATCATCTCAATAGATGCAGAAAAGGCATTCGACAAAATCCAACATCCTTTTTTGATAAAAATACTTCAAAAGATAGGAATAAAAGGAAAATTCCTCAATATGATAAAAGGCATATATGAAAAACCCACAGCCAACATCATACTCAATGGGGAAAGGTTGAAAGCTTTCCCCCTAAGATCAGGAACAAGACAAGGATGCCCACTGTCACCATTGTTATTCAACATTGTACTAGAAGTTCTAGCTAGGGCAATTAGACAAGACAAAAAAATTAAAGGCGTCCAAATAGGAAAAGAGGAAGTAAAACTCTCACTGTTTGCGGATGACATGATCCTGTATTTAGAAAATCCTGAAGTATCCACAACAAAGCTACTTGAGTTCAGTAAAGTGGCAGGATAAAAGATCAACACACAAAAATCAGTAATGTTTTTGTACACTAGTACTGAACAATCTGAGGAGGAAAATTCCATTTTCAATAGCAACAAAAAGACTCAAATACCTAGTAGTTAATTTAACCAAGGAAGTACAGGACCTATATGCAGAAAACTACAAAACAATGCTAAAAGAAATTTAAAAAGACCTAAACAAATGCAAAGACACATTCCGTGTTCATGGATTGGAAGAATAAATATCGTGAAGATGTCAGTCTTGCCCAACTGATTTATAGATTCAATGCAATACCAATCAAAATCCCAACAGCTTACTTTACAGAATTAGAGAAGGCAATTACCAAATTCTTCTGGAAGGATAAGTGCACCCGAATAGCCAAAAGTATTCTAAAAAAGAAGAGCAATGAAGGAGGAATTTCGCTGCCTGACCTTGAAACATATTACAAAGCTACAGTGGTCAAAACAGCATGGTACTGGCATAAAGATAGACGTATCGATCAGTGGAATAGAATTGAGAATCCAGAAATAAACCCTCACCTATACAGTCAACTGGTTTTGACAAACCTACCAAGCCCACGCTGATGGGATAAAACAGTCTCTTCAACAAATGGTGTTGGGAGAACTGGATATCTATAACCAAAAGAATGAAAGGGACCCCTATCTCACCCCCTATACAAGAATCAACTCAAAATGGATCAAAGATCTAAATATAAAAGCCAGGACCATAAAACTACTGGAAGAAAATGTAGGGAAACATCTTCAAGACCTTGTAGTAGGTGGTGGTTTCTTGGACCTCACACCCAAAGCATGTGCAACAAAAGAAAAATTAGATAAATGGGACCTCCTCAAAATTAAACACTTTTGCACCTCACAGGAATTTTTTTTTTTTTTTTTAAGATTTTATTTATTTATTCATCCATCTCCCCCTGCTGCTTGTGCTCGCTGGGTCAGCCAACCACGCCATGCGGGCGGGCCTGCCTTCACCAGTAGGCCCCGGGAACTGAACCGGGGGCCTCCCATATGGTAAATGGGAGCCCTACTGATTGAGTCACAGCCGCCTCCCCCTCACAGGAATTTGTCAGAAGGGTGAAAAGGCAGCCAACTCAATGGGAAAAAATATTTGGAAATCACATATCTGATAAGGGTTTAATATCCAGGATATATAAAGAGATGTTACAACTCAACAATAAAAAGACAAATGACCCAATTAAAAAATGGGCCAAAGACTTGAATAGACATTTCTCCAAAGAAGAAATACAAATGGCAAAAAAACACATGAAGAAATGCTCAACATCACTCATGATTAGGGAAATGCAAATCAAAACTACAATGAGATATCATTTCACACCTATCAGAATGGCCACTATTAAAAAGACAGAGAACTACAAGTGTTGGAGAGGATATGGAGAGATAGGAACACTTCTTCACTGTTGGTGGGAATGCAGGATGGTACAACCACTATGGAGGACTGTTTGGCAGTTCCTAAAGAAGTTGAATATAGACTTGCCATGTGACCCTGCAATACCACTACTGGGTATATACCCAGAAGAACTGAGAGCAGTGACACGAACAGACATCTGCACACCGATGTTCATAGCCACATTATTCACCATTGCCAAAAGTTGGAAACAACCCAGGTGTCCATCAACAGATGAATGGATAAACAAACTGTGGTCTATTCACACGATGGAATATTATGCAGCTGTAAGAAGAAATGAAGTCATAAAGCATGTGGCAACATGGATGAACCTGGAGGACATTATGTTGAGTGAAGCAAGCCGGACACAAAAGGACAAATACTGTATGAATGCATTACTATGAACCAAATATATTGTGCAATATATTGTTTGATTCACACACACACCCCAAAAAAAAAAAAAAAAAAAAAAATTTACATGTATCCATTACATTTAATTGAGAAATGTATATATTTATTCATCTGTGTTTACTTTTTAGTTTTTAATTGCTTATGTTTTCAATTATTAAATGTTCAAAATAAAATTAAAAAAAAAAAATATATATATATATATATATATATAAGGGATTCCCATATGCCGCACTCCCCACACCTCCCACTTTTGCCCACATTAACAACTTCTTTCATTAGTGTGGTACATTCATTGCAATTGATGAACACATTTTGGATCATTGCCACTAAGGATGGATTATAGTTTACATTGTAGTTTATACTCTCTCCCACTCAATTCTGTAGGTTATGGCAGGATATATAATGGCCTGTATCTGCTGTTGCAATGTGATTCAGGACAATAACAAGTCCTGAAAGTGCCCCCATATTACACCTCTTTTTCCCTCTCCCTGCCTTCAGCACCTACAGTGGCCACTGTCTCCACATCAATGATAAAATTTCTTCCATTGCTAGAATCACAATAGGTCTATAGTAGAATACCAGTAAGTCCACTCTAGTCCATATTTTATTCCCCAATTCTGAGGATTCTGGGATGGTGATGTCGACTCCACCTCTAATTGAGAGGGGGCTTTGATCCGTATGGCTGATGGATGGGACTTTCTCGGTTCCTTGGTATGGTGGTTGTCCATCCCCACGTCCTTGTTAGTTGTCCTGGGTGAGTCCAATGAACTGGAGAGTAGATGTTGCAACTCCACTGAGGCTTAGGGCCCATCTGGCACATGGACAGCCCAAAGATTCAAGTCTCTTGGGCATACACCTACGAACTCCAGCACCAACTATAGGTTCAAACAGAAGGGACAGAAGAGTCATGTGTAGAGAAGTCACAACTGAGTCCAACACTGTCACACTCAGGAGCACAAACTCCGAAGTAGGGCTCACTGGCAAGGCACCAAACTACAGAGCTATCTGCCATGACCATAGGACCTGGGTGTCTCTAGAACTCTCAGGAGCCCCACTATTTGGGGGTAGTGTCTACTTTGGCAGTCTATGCAATACTGCTGAGATATACATAAGTGTTACCTCTGAGATGACCTCCCAACTCACTTTGAAGTCTCTTAGCCATATAAACTCATTTGTCTTTACCTTTCCCCCCTTTTATTCAAGGTATTTTTCCAGTTGTGTTGCTAGTTGGTGCTTGGTAGTAATCCCTCAGTGTCAGGGAGGCTCATCCCCGGAAGTCATGTCTCACGTGGGGGGGAAAGTAATGCATTTATACGCTGATTTTGGCTTAAAGAGAGCCCACATTGAGCAACATGGAGGCTCTCAGGAGTTAACTTTTAGGTACCCTACAACAATAGGCTAAGTTGCAGTTTCAAGAACAAAGGCTGATAAGCATAGCCATTAATATCAAGGGCCCATCAATGGACCATCCTTCTTCACTAGTCATTGCCCCTGTGTTACTGTTCCACTAGAGAATGTGGCAGAGCTCCCCAGGATGGGAATTCAATACTCTTTTAGTTATTGTGTGGATCTCCACCCACAATTACAATGTCCCAATGAACACTTGAACTCATTCATATGCCTTATAGGTATGACCCAGGTAAACCTCCTCCCATGCATCCCCCTTCACTGGGCTTGTCTTCTCTTTAGGCGGCACTGGGAACTGATCCTGGGACCTTCTGGAGTGGAGAGAGGCGCTCAATCTCTTGTACCATCTCAGCTCCCTGGTCTGCTGCATCTCTTATTGTCTCTCTTCTGTGTCTCTTTTTTTTTTTTTTTTTTTTTTTTTT
>JAKSZT010053913.1:23405-72590 GCA_026826555.1 Tolypeutes matacus
TGTCTCTCTTCTGTGTCTCTTTTTTTTTTTTTTTTTTTTTTTTTTTTCGTCATCTTGCTGTGCCAACTCTCCACGCAGGCCAGCACTCTGTGTGGGCCAGCTCTCCACGCAGGCCAGCTTGCCTTTCACCAGGAGACTCCAGGAATTGAACCTTGGACCTCCAATATGAGGTCCAATAGCTTGAGCTGCATCCTCTTCCCATGCCTGTAATGTATTTTTTTTTTTTTTTTTAGATTTTTATTTATTTATTCATTTATCCCCCCCCTTGCTGCTTGTGCTCGCTGGGTCAGCTAACCACGCCATGCAGGCGGGCCTGCCTTCACCAGGAGGCCCCGGGAACCGAACCCAGGGCCTCCCATATGGTAAACAGGAGCCCTACTGATTGAGCCACAGCCACTTCCCTATAATATATTTTTAATCTTATCCATCATGTCTTTCATTCCCATAGGTCTGTTACTTCTCTTTGCAGGCTTTCAAATTGTTCTTTATTCTCTCCCAGTGTCTTCTTAATATCCTTTGCTTCTTTAGTCATATTTTCTATAAATTATTTGAAGTGATTTAGGAGAGTTGTGTGATTATCGCTGATTAATTGTCTTAAATCCTGTATCTCTTCAGGATATTTGGTTTGTTCTTTTGGCTGGGCCATCTCTTCCTGTTTCCTTGTATAGCTTGTAATTTTTTGCTAATGTCTAGGCATCTGAATATGTTGGTGAATTTTCTCTGATGTCCAGTTTCTCTCTCTTGCCTATTGTTGGCTTTTTCCCCACAGCTTTTCTTTGATACTTGGTTCAACTTATTCTCAATCTTTAATATTGTCCAGCCTAAGTTTTCAAAATCAGTCCAGAGACTCACTAGTGGGGCGCAGATTTTCTCCCAGGGGTTGGATGCAGAGAGCATGGACAGTTTTTGTCCATGCAATTTCCAGACTGGCCAGCAGATGGTGCTAGTTAGTGCACCATTCCACTGAGGTGTTTCAGTCTCAGCTTTCCTGTGTTTCCTGTGTTGAGTCTGTAGAGCGGACATTCAAAGTGGGCTCTGCTGGCTGAATTTACTGAAGAAAACACCCCGACCTCCCCTCCCTTTTCCCTTGAAACAGCTGACAAGAAGGAAGATGTCTGTTCCCCTCAGTTGGCTGCAGCGAGACAGGGGTTTTACTCCAGTTTAATATCTTGGGAGTGAGGGAGGGAAGCCTTTCCTGGCTGCCACGGGGGTTTGGTAACTCACGTTTGTCGCTTCAGCTTCTTTGTCTCTGTCCCTCACCCTCTTGAGAGTTGTGTAGCACTGTCATGGTCTGTTGATCCCCAAAGCAGGTCCCTTGGACAGCTTTTGCCTCTTTCTCTGTTGTTTTTGTGAGAGCATTCAGCTCAGCCTGTTAGTCCATCATCATCTTCCCACAATTCTCCTGAGTGTTTTTATCATGAAAAGGTGTTAAGTTTTGTCAACTGCTTTTTCTGCATTTATTGAGATGATCATGTGGTTTTTGACCTTTATTCTGTTGATTTTGTATATTACATTGATTGGTTTTTTATTTGTTAAACCAACCTTGCATTCCTGGGATAAATCCCACTTGGCCATGGTGTATAACTCTTTTTATATGTTGCAGGATTTGGTTTGCTGGTATTTTATTGAGGATTTTTGTCTCTATATGCATAAGGAATATTGGTCTGTGTTTTTCTTTTCTTGTGATATCTGTACTGGAATGCTGGGAAGCTACCCAGCCTGGACTTCTCATGTTCCACGTTGGGCTCCAGGGCCTCAAGCACTGAGGATCTCATGTCTTTCCCACAGAGAACACCTTCTGCAGTGGGGACCATGTGTCTTGGCACAGCCCTTTGGATAACAGTGAGTCAAGAATTCAGCACATGCTGCTGACAGAGGACCCGCAGATGCAACCTGTGCAGACACCCTTTGGGATAGTTACCTTCCTCCAGGTGAGACAAGGGTTGGATGTTGGCTTGAGCCATCTCTGTAGGAAAAATCCTGGCAAAACAGGAAGATTTGGGTAAGGGAAGTAAAGGGAACAGTGAGTTTCCTTTGCTTTTCTCCCATTTTCTCTTCTCTCTGTTGGTTTTTCAGGTAGATTCAGAGGTCTGATTTAACCTGCTGAATTGGGAGGGAGGAGGAAGGGACAGGGGTTGTTTGGGTGGGAGAGAATGGCTGTAGCAGAAAGGGGATTCACAGGAAGCCAGCTCTGAGCTGAACTTGCCCTTACCCAGACAGGGTGTACAGCATCCACCCCAGCTGCAGCTGAAGCCTTGCTTTTGTTCAAGATGGGATCTTTATGATGATTCCAATAGTTCCATAAGATTTACACAAAGGCTTAGCCCTGCATAAGGAAGGGAGCTTCTCTGCAGGCTGCTGGGGCCCTTTGGTCATGGTTCTAAGCTCAAAGGAGATCAAAATCTCCTCTGTTTATATTCCCCACAATGCTAGATTGGGCAGGAATATCTCACTGGACCGCGCCTGCTTCCAGAGACATGGTCTGGGGACCCATCCTGGGACTCAGGCTTCAATTTTCTCTTCTGCAGCTTAAGGCTAGACTTGGTGTTGCAGCAAGGGTAAAGGTTGGCCTTCAGTGCCCTGTCTGAGTGCCATCTCCTAGCCAGGCCACCTCTCCCTCCTAAGAGAACCATTTGAGTTTGGATTCGCCAGCCCCTGAGCACAGATCTGCCTGTGGTTGCCCCACTTTGTTGACCTTTTGGGAGGGAGGGAGGGATGGCCATTATAATGTATGACAGCATCTTGTCCCTGGGTCTCAGATTGTTGGCGTCTGCACTGAGGAGCTGCACGCAGCCCAGCAGTGGAACGGGCAGGGCATCCTGGAGCTGCTGCGGACTGTGCCCGTGTGAGTACACCCCTGCCCTACGTGCTAGGGCCTGATCCCTGGGCCTGGGGTGGGAATTCCTCCCCCGACCATGTTTGGGGCTCCCCCTTGCATTGCTCTCTTTCAGGTACTCGTTTGTCACACCAGGGCTTCTTGAAAGTCCCCAGCCACTAACTGTTCCCCTGTGTTTCTGGGCCTGGGGCAGCAAACTGGGCAGACTATAGGCCCAGCCCATCAGATGTAGCCCCTCAGTTACCATTGTGTCACCTTTCCTTGTCCACAGCGCTGGTGGCCCCTGGCTGATAACTGACATGCGGAGGGGAGAGACCATATTTGAGATCGATCCACACCTGCAAGTATGTCTTGAGTGAGGAAAACCTTTCTAGCACGCTGTGCCCTAGGCCTCTTCCAAATAGCACTGGCTTTCATCCTGGGAAAACGGAGGAGCTTTATTTGTGAGTGAGTAGAAATGTGGCGTGATTTGGAACTTGTACCCTGAATTTTGCATTGTGCATAAGGGAGCAGGGATTTCATTTCATGCCAGGAAAGTTTATCTTAGATACATTTATTTTTGCATTTAAAAAGAATGAATTTTATTGTATGTAAATTATACATCAATAAACCTGATTTTTTAAAAATTAGATCATCAGCAATGAAAGAAAATCAGTATAATAGATATTGCTTGCCTTATACTCATTTCCTCACTTCTTTCTTCTTAAAGGAATATAGATTTTCTTTCAGGGAGCCACCCCTCCTCCCACCCTGTAACAGGCATAGGTGATATTAACCCCACTGCCCAGCTCCAGGGGTGAGTGCAGATTGGAGTAATGATCAATGATCCCATCCCCTTTTGAACACATTTTCCATTGTGGGCAGTCAGACTCCAAACCCTCTTGGATAAACTGACGCTCCTTGATGTGTAAAGGGAGTATGTATACACAGGCCTGCAGTTGCACATTTGCTGTGGCCTACCTCCACAGAGTTTCAGGGTCATTTTTGCTTTTTAGAAGAAGCATCCTTTTTGCATGCAGATGAATTTTGGAAGCCATATAGAGTACAACTGGCTTTCCTATGGGCCGTTTGTGAATCAGGAACAGCAGACAGCTAATAAAGTGCCTGACATGTGTCTGCTTTCTACTTTCTCCCACCACCACCACCACCAATTGCAGGCCTTGTCATCTCTGAACTTTCATGCTTCTTGAAAAATCTGTAGGCTACAGGCAGCTGCCAGGGGTCATGTGACCCTAGAGCAGGGGAGAGGTGGCAAATAGACATGTAGTCAGCAGTCCCTGGATTCTGTGTTACAGACCTGTGAATTCTTGAGCATAAATGCTACTCATTCAAAGATGATGCTCCTCCATTTTCCTAGTGCCTTCAACATTGAACTTCTCAAATTGCTGCCAGAGTCGTCTGTTATCTCTACTTTAAACTTGGTTTCCTTGTAGCTTCTGCTTATGTGAACCATGAAGGCTATGTTTCCTTAAGCCCTTGTTTGCAGCCACACTGGGATCCAGCATGGGGCACTGTGGGCCGCTGTTTGGCCCCTTGTCATAAGTGCCAAGTACTAAGAAAGAACCTGATCATTTGAGCTAATAAAGGATAAGCAGACCATCCTTTCTCTTCATGCCAAGAACAATTATCCCTAACCTGCAAGCTCTCCTAAGACCAGCCAACAAGACCCAGAGCACCTACTGATCTTTAAAAGCAAGCAGAGGGAATCGGCTGTGGCTCAATCAGTAGGGCTCCCGTTTACCATATGGGAGGCCCTGGGTTCGGTTCCCGGGGCCTCCTGGTGAAGGCAAGCCCACCCGCACGGCGTGGTTAGCTGACCCAGCGAGCGCAAGCAGCAGGGGGGGATAAATGAATAAATAAAATAAAATCTTTAAAAAAAATAAATAAAAATAAAAGCAAGCAGAGGGGAAAGCAGATGTGGCTCAAGTGGTTGGGCTCCCTCCCGTTTACCATCTGGGAGGCCCTGGGTTTGATTCCCAGGGCCTCCTGGTGAAGGCAAGCCAGCCCGTGCAGTGCAGCAGATGACACAACAAGGGGAGACAAGCAGACACAGAAAAAAAAAAAAAATGCACAGTAAATGGACACAGCGAACACAAGCAGCAAGGGGAGGATAAATAAAAAAATAAAAAATAAAAGATAATAAAAGTCATTATAAAAATAAAAATAAAAAAGGCAAGCAGAGGAACTGTGGGGAGAAAACCCAGCTTTCTTTCCTGACGTCTCTATGCACCAAGGATGAACTCCTCTGTACTTGTGCCTTTCTGGAGCCTATTTACAATCAGTTTGTTTTAGAGCTGACTCAACTTCCTTTGATCTAAGCTTTACCACCAACCGGCTGTATGCCTCAAACAATTCTCTTAACTTCTCCGGGTCTTAAATCTTTTCTTTTTACTTATAAAGCACATAGAGTGGCCTAGCTGAGCTGAGAGGTATCCTCAGCTCTTTACTTGGTGACGGGCCCCAGGACAGCCAGTGGAGAGGGAAAAGTACAGGCTATATCCTGAGCAAACCGGAGCTGCTTCCCTGCAATCAGCCTCTCAGACCCTCTCAGAGTCCCCAGCTGAGCCCAGGCTAATGGTAGCACTGGAAAGGAGGAAATTGTGGTTGATGGAGAGGAGGCACCTGGATTTGGGCTACCTACTGTCTAGTTTCAAGAAATAAGGACAATACCTTGCACTTCCCCTGGTAGGCTCCCTGGCTGACCAACAGGCCAGTTTGGTGCCTGTGGAGTGTCTGCAGGGAAGTGCAGACCCTGATTGAGGTGTTCCCTCACTAGGAGCTATCTTTGGCCCACATGGCTGTTGATGAGCAAGGTTGTAGAGCCTTCCAGATGACCTTTAATCCAAAGCCCAGCACCACAAAACTGTGTTTTACCAGAAAATCCCAGGAATGTTTTCGATACAACTCTACCTTGAGGCAATTTGGAAAGCTGTGTTTGGAATTGACAGTGCCAAAGCCAGCATAAAGGTTGGGCCTCCGGTGGGGTCCGCAGATGATCACTGCCCTCCAGGGCCCATTTCAGTCTGAAAAATGGAAAAGAAACTCCATCAAGAGAGTCCTTTGCCAAACAGGCTAGCTTATGGCTTAGGGAAGGCTGGCTCTGCTCTTTGGGGGCGCTGCACTGCGTGACCCCACTCTCTGGCTATCAGAAGAGGAAATTATAGGTGTGGAGTCAAGGAGAAGATGGTGTGAATCATGGCCCTCCGGTGAATGCCAGGCTTCCCCTCTGTCCTCTGTAGCAGTGAATGGGGAGGTAGGGCACTCTTTCCAGAGCATCAGGGAGGGAAGGAAGGATCCTGGCTTTCCTTAGTTCCTGTCTCTGCCTCATCAGCTGCATAGGGCAGCATAGAGTGGGCAGAGTTGGGGCTCTGCCACAGGTTTGGATGCTGTTGTATTGGAAGATTGATAGGAGGGGATGCTTCCCTTGGGATTTTCATTCTTTCTGGCTTCCCCTAAGTACTGGTTCCCCTGGAGGAATCCATTCGCCATCAGAGAGTGTCATGCTTTGGTAACAGGGTAGAACAAGGTCAGACCCTGCTCTCCTAGCACCTGTCCCGTGCTCAGCACCTACACTGGCTCAGTAAATACTGGATGGGTGGGTGGCTGGGTGGGACCTTGGGCCACCAGTATATGCTGAAGGAACTCTGGCTCTTTGGTTCTTTTCAAGCAGGAGAGAGTTGACAAAGGTATCGAGACAGACGGCTCCAACCTAAGCGGTGTCAGTGCCAAGTGTGCCTGGGACGACCTGAGCCGGCCCCCCGAGGACGATGAGGACAGCCGGAGCATCTGCCTAGGCACACAGCCCCGGCGGCTCTCTGGCAAAGGTGGGTGCCCTCACCGAGCCTTCCCTCATCTCTTTCCCCAGGCCTGGTTTTCAGGCTCGCTAGAATGGGTCTCTAAAAAAAACAACCCTGTCAATAGTTTATTTCCTGACCCGATTTAAACAGCAAGCAAAATCTTCCAGCAGGGTAGGATTAAGGGACCTTCAGTGGCCCATTTCTGGTTGTGTTTCCTGTGTGTATTCCTAATGTACCACCGGCAGTGACCGTTGTGTTTGACTTGCATTATGGAGGTGAGTGGAAGCCATAGAACAGTTACAGGAAAGAGCCATAGTCCACCCAAGTGCAAGAGAACAAGCACTGGCCACCCACAGAATTGACACAGGGCCCAGCTCTGGCCTGAAAACCATGCCAGATCCAAGGATCACTCAGGCCTCAGCCCTCAACCCTCCCAGGCGTTAGATGAGAGAGGCCTAAGTATGAGGCCAACTTGCAAATGTCCTACAGACACAGTATAAGGGGCTGTGGGCAGGGTACCCTGTGCCCCCTGCATTCCTAATGGGGCCTTGGGGAAGGAGGCTGTAGGTTCTGCTGATAGAAGCTTACCATGCTGATCTTGGCTACAGAAGAAGTTGTGATTTTTAAGCAAAGGGCATCCCTGGCAAACTCCAAAGGAGAATCAGCCATTTATATATACATGTGTTTACAGATTTTTCCTACTTCCTTTCTCTATTCCTCTACCTTTTCTTTCTTTTTTTTTTTTTTTCAAGAATAAGATACTTACACCACTTAATAAAATACCTACATTTTTTATTACACTGGTAAAAGGTTTTCTCTTTCTTAAAGACAACTTATACCTCAAGTGCAAATTTTTTTATCCCTTTCTTTCCTTCCTGTTTGTTCTAATGATGTGCTGAGCCCTATGGGAGGTTCAAAGAGAGTCACTTTTTGTAAAAGGAGGGACTTTAAGTCTTGTCTAAAATTTCAACTATTATTGGCTAATTTTTTAATAGCCAATAAAATAATTTTATAATTTTTTTTTATTATAAAAGGCCACTGTATTAAGTCAAACAGCTAGAAAAATTAATAAGCATTTCATACCCAGTCTAAACCCTCCCTTTGAGTAACTAACCAATGTTAATTTGCGTGTGTGTGTGTATGTGTGTGCACATGATGGTCAGTTTGCAGAGGTGGATCTCAGGTGAAAATCTCTTTATTTGGGACCAGGTTAGTAAGTATCACCATCAATGACCAACAAAAGCACCTTGCAAAGAAATAATTCCACCAAGGGATTCCTCTGTCACCTTCTGACCCTAGCCAGGTCCATGGAGAGGCAGAGTTTCTGGCAAAGGGCCAAGGGGATGGATGACCTCAGCATCCCACTGACCTGGGCCTAAGTAGAAGGTGTGGTCAGGCAAGACACCAGTGGACCACCCAGAAACTTGTGTAAGAGGCACTGACCATGGCAGGGCTCTTCAGCTCTTACCAGCACCCATTTCAGGGTGTTAGGATTCCTCTGGGGCCTGGGGTAGTGGCAAAGGCCTTGTCAGTCAGACACTGTCTGGAGATATTTTGTTATTAGTTTTTTGTTGTTGTTGTTTGTTTCATTTTTTGTCTGGAGCTATTTTAAAGGTAAACCTAGGGCCTGTGACATAGGAAGGGACAGGACCACAGAAGAGAACCCTGTCTTGGAGATCCCTTCTGAAATCCAGAGGCCACCCCTTATCTTCTATAAGAATGGCACTTTTCAGTCCAGATGTTTCTTGAGGGCGCGGTGCCCAGTCTACTCTTCTGAAGTCTGTACTCACTCGGATCTCATATCAGGGTTCCTAGAACAGGCTCAGGATTGGCTGGCCTAGGACTTTCCCTAGCATGTCTGCAGAGCCAGGTTTCAAGGGCAGTGTTGGGGGATGCTGGGAGCCCAGAGGGCCAGTAGGCAACCTGGTCGTGTCATTGCAGACACGGAGCAGATCCGAGAGACCCTGAGGAGAGGACTCGAGATCAACAGCAAACCTGTCCTTCCTCCAATCAACCCACAGCGGCAGAACGGCTTCTCCCATGACCGGGCCCCGTAAGTTTTCCGCCCACAGAGGGACTTAGTACAGCTTCCTGACAGCAGTGGTCAGGGATTCTGGCGGGGGGGGGGGTGTCAACCCCAGGGCTGGGACAAGGGGGCATTTTTGTCTTGAAGGGCCTGTCCCTGTGGCTTGCATGAGAGAAACCAATGCCTACAGCCAAGGCCTAGGAGCTCTGGGCTTGAATGCAGGCCTGGTCTGGAAAACACAAGTCTGTGGGTCATAGAAAAGGGCCTCAGAGGAGACCCAGCAGACTGGGATTATAAACATCAGTAAATATTTACATGGGCTTTGTGAACAGATGAGAGGCCAGGTTGGGGCAAAATCTGACTTGGGGCCTCTCAGCCTTGTGGGAGCCCATTGTGCTGAGCACGGTTCCCCTCCTTATCTCAGCCTCGGCCAGAGTTGCCCTTCCTTCCTTCCTGGAGCCTGGTCTCCGGCTGATAGCTGCAACCCCAGGGGCCTCCCTGTCTGGCCAGCCCCATGTTGGTTGCCTGCTGCTGAGGCCCCTCTTCCTGCCTCTCTTCCCTGGGGCCCAGAGAAGGGAAGGGAAGGGAAGGGAAGACCTTTGCAGGCTCTGCTGCCTGCCCAGGGGTCACTGTAGCCCTTGCGAGGGACTGTGGCCAACCAGCTGTCAGATCCTCTTCCTGCCGAACTCTCCTTCTCTGATAGGGGATGAGTGGTGGGCAGGGCTAGAGCTGGGTGCCTCCCTCTGCCCTTAGTCCCAGGGAAGCTCTAGGGAAGAGCTGCTGGCAGGGGGTGCCTGGGAGCTGGCAGCCCAGAGCAGGAACCTTGTCTGCCAGGGAGGAAATTGTTGTGCCCTGGGCAAAAGGGGAGGCAGACTAATCCCACAAGGCCAGGGTAATCTAACTCTCTTCTAAGAAGTCTTTATTACACACTTGCTGTGTGGCAAGCCCAGGTCCCGAGGCAGGGAGTGCATCTGGGGTGCAGGCCTTTCTTTTGGAGAAGCATGAGCTAAAATAATGAACTTGAATGATATGAGTCTGGCTGTAGATGCAGTTTGTTGTTAGAAATGGCTTCTTTTTTGGATTCTAAGCTCTATTTGCTCATCCATGATCCCCAGAAGTGGTAGTGATTCGATGCACTATAGAAAAGAGAGGTCAGCATGATTTGGAGTAGTTAAGGAAGGCTTCTTGGAGGAGGAAGAAAATGGGCTGGACCTCAAAGGTACCCTAGAATTTTAACCAGCAAGGGATAGAGCTGGAGGGGATAGAGCAAGAGACCTGGCTAGGTAAAGTTAAGTCTGCAACCTGGGAGTGAATTGTGAAATAGGGCGGCACATGATGATTTATTTGGTGACACTGCCATCCAGAAATCATGAGAATTGGGCTCTTTGGCAAGAGCCTGGAGAAGCCTCTAACCCACCTCAAAGTGACTTTCAACTCTAGCCAGTAGGTTTCTTTAGCCAGCTGCCATTAAGAAACTGGCTTGAGGCAGCTGGCCCTCCTCTGGCCACAGAAGATGGCCAGGCTGGGGCAGGGGGCATCTGGCAGCTTTCTACTTTGTGTCTGAACCCTGTCCAGGGGCCATATTCCTTCCCATGCTCTGAACTTGGCTTCTCACTCTGGGCCCCTTTGGCACTGGCAGGAAGCCGGAAGGTTCTTGTAGGCTTTACAGCTTGAGCAGATGCCTATAACTCGTAGACAGTGTCAGTCCAGATGGCCCTCCCTCCTCTGGAAAGCCAGGGTTTCTGGGTAGTAGGACAGGAGCTCCTGCAGAGATGCATTCCTCCTGCCTTGTCATGTATCTGGGACAGGCCCGAGGTCTCACTGCCTGTGTTAGATGTACTTCTGGTTGCTGAGCCCCCCCAGGTGTTGAGTGAGAGCAGAAGACTGGGTTCTTGTGTCACATATACGCAGCCTACCCCCTGACCGGTAGCGGGGCAGCAGAGCTGGTCAGAAGGCTATCTGTAGACATAAGGCAGAGAAGCTGCTACCTCCACCCTTTGGCCTGAGTTGCAGAGACAGAGGGAAGGGTGGGGAATAGACCAGAGGTGCCAGCCCTCTGGGGTTGTCTCCCTTCCCTGCAGCTCATGTGTACTCAGTAAGATCTTTAAAGTGCTGGAATCTGCAGTCCAGAGGGCATCAGGATGTCTCCTCTGAGGTTCTCAGTGCTGGTTACAGATTTTTTAGCAATTGGTTGAGAAATATTCCTCTTCCTTTGCCAAGAATATTTTCCAACGCACTCAAGTCTCTAAGACTCTAGCTCCCTGTTATCTCAGGATCGATGATAATGGACTCAGTTCAAATTAGCAAGCACAGTCATAATATCTGTGCTGCCCACTCTGGGACTTGACCCCGTTTCAGATAAACCACATGGATTGCAACTGAAAACACTGACCCCAAATGGGCTGGCACCAGCGTTTGTTCCTTTCCCCTTGGAGGAGCAGCCAGCACACACCGTATTTTTGTCTGTGTCTGATTTTCCTTTTGTCAGGATTTCTGCACTGGAGAGCTCAGATGCATGAGTCTTCATGGCTCTATAGGGTATGAGGAGGCTACAGAGTGTCAGAACAGCCCATCCAGACTGGGTGTTAGTGGCTGGGTTCTGACCTATTTGGGGGAGTCAGGCACTTACTCTTTTTTTATTTTATTTTATTTTTTTGGCACTCTTTTCATTACTCAATAGCAACTGACACTTATATAGTGCCTACTGTGTGCCTAGTGATGGTCTAAGTGCTTTATACAAATATGTTAATTTAATTCATCCTCATAGCCATTCTATGAAGCAGATAATCTTATTATCTCCCTTTCCCCCTTTTATAGATGACGAAACTGAGGTATAGATAGGCTAATAAGTAGCTTATCCAAGGTTAGTAAGGGAGCTTGGGCAGTCTTATTTATCAGCCATTAAAATGGATGTGATCGGGAAACGGATGTGGCTCAAGAGGTTCGGCGTCCGTCTACCATATGGAGAGACCGGGGTTCGATCCCCGGTACCTCCTGGTAAAAAAAAAAAAAAAAAATGGATGTGATCTTCCTTACCTCTTTCTCAGGGACCCCCGGAACAAGACTGTGTCTCTGAGTTAATAGTGACCCTCATTGGTGGGCCTCATCCAACTGTAGCATGGCACTGAGGACAAGGCTAAAGCCCCAAGTTAGGAGCTTCCTGTGCTTATTTAACTCTAAGCCAGGACATACCATAGCTTCAGTGATTCCAAATCCCAGAAATAACAAGCTGTGTCATAATTGGCTCATTTATACCAGAATTACTTTTTGACACAAGGCCCATTTTCTTCATGTTCAGAAACAAAAGCAGTCCTATCTCTAGCCCCTCCACCACCTCGAGGCCAGGGATTGCTTTCTTTCTTTCTTGAGGCCTTACTTCCTGCTTCCCAGAAAAATAGGCCCCTCTGGGTAACCTGCTCCTCTCCCAGTCTCTGTCACCAGTCCTCCTCCCACCACCTTTCTGGAGAGTCCATGGCCCTCTTTAGGGCTTCTTCCAGCATTTCACAACCCTTACATTCCAGCTGTGAAATTTGTATCTGGCTTTTCCCAAGATAATCAGTTGAGAAAAGCCTCCTTGGGCTTGCTGGCACCTCCCTTCCCACTACCTGCTTGGGTAAGTTTGGAAAGCATAGGAAGCAATTGCTTTGTGCCCCGAGGACAGCCTTGCTTAAAGACTACCACCTTCCAACTTTTATAGGGGCCTGGGGAAAAAGTGACTGGGCATCCTCTCTGTCTGAGGTTGCCTGGTCAAAAATGGGCTGTTCCATTTCAATTATTGAATGTACAAAAAAAACTGAAAAAAAATAAAAATAAAAATAAATGGGGGAAGCGGCTGTGGCTCAATCAGTAGGGCTCCCGTTTACCATATGGGAGACCCCGGGTTCGGTTCCCGGGGCCTCCTGGTGAAGGCAAGCCCGCCCACACGGTGTGGTTAGCTGACCCAGCGAGCACAAGCAGCAAGGGGGAGATAAATGAATAAATAAATAAAATCTTAAAAAATAAACAAATAAATAAATAAATAAATGGGCTGTTCTTTGGACCCTGGCCTTAGCTCCCATCTCTCTGCAGTGGTTTGGGGGATGCACATGGCCAGGTACTGTGCATGGGGATGTTTGCATTTCTGAAAACGGCTGTTCACAGAGCCAATAATCCATGTCAGTATTCCAGGACCTCCTCCTCCCTCTGCCACTGACTCACTGACTGACTTTAGGGGGCTCTCTGGGTCAGGTGCCCCCCCAGAGGGGGCAGGGGCTCATGTGTGTGTGCACACACGTGTTAGAAGGGGAAGGTTCCTGACTGTGGGAGAAGCACTTTGTGGTTGAAGGCATCATTAAAAAGCAAACCAGCCTCATTGCTGAGCCAAGTTTCTTGGTCTTCTGGAACTGCACCAGCAACTTTTAAGGCATTTTCTTTGCCTTGATTTCCTGGAGAATTAAGATTTTGTAGCATGAATTCTCATGTTCTGATATTCTTATCTGCCCCCTTTCCCCCTCCCCCACAGGAGCATACATATATTTCTCTCTACTCCATACTCTTCTGAAGGTCTCTGCTCCATCACTTTAGCCTTTCGGGTGGGGTGGTTTTGCTGCCTCTCTTCCCATTTTGCATAGCTCATAACCTAGCCAGAGAGTCAGCCTTTAAAGAAAAGTTCTGTTTTGTTTTCCTCAGCCTATGAGTCCCATGAAGATTTATTAGGAGAAAATATCTAGTTTACATATAACCTACTAGTGAATTTTAGTAAGGAAGGTGAGTTTCCCTCTGACAAAATAGCTGGGCTGTTGTCACTGCTCTCATGCAGGGCAGTCTCTGGTAGCCCGGCCCTTGTGGGTCTGTGTCAGTGTAGCCCGAGTCTGTCTCATTGGCTTCCCCCTCCACTCCCACGCTGGGGAAGTACAGTTGTTTTCACTAGAGAGAATGCCCAGAGAGAAATAGCCCTCCTCTCAGGCTCCACAGGGCTGATGGGAGGAAGAGCCCAGGCCTCTCAGCTCCCTGCTCTTTGGCCTACTTTGCTGGGATCCACATTTGTTGTGCTAAGTGCCTTTACAGGCCTTCTCAGAAACACACATTTGGAAGTGAGGAACCAGGGACTTTATGTGCCTTTCCCATAAGTACACATTGGAAAGGGCAGATCAAGGGGCTCCTCAACAAATCTGGCATAGGTAAATTTCTGTTTTAACCCCATTCTCTGTTCCACTTTCCCAAAGAGATTAACCCATGACCACTGTAAACACCCCAACTTCAGAGTTCATGACTGGAGCTTTGAATTCTCAGTCCAAACACTGCATCTCCCTTCCCTGGTTGCACAATCAGGAATATTTTTATCATCCATCCTTGATCCTCAGTGTCACCAACACTTCAGCAGTGAGTCACTTCTCCAGGGAAGAGAAAAGGAAGACTCAAAGGTGAGAGCTGGAGAAGGAAAATGACTCTGTCTCAAAAAAGAGAAAGCCAAGGGCTTCAGCTAGTACAGCTCATTAGCAAAGCAGGGGTCCTAATCTCCCACCCAAGTCAGAAGGTGAGGCCGGAGGATGCAGGTCCCTAGTGCCCAGAGGAATTATTTAGGAATTTTCTAACCTTAATGCAAGCTTTTCTCGCCCTGTCTTCTTCAGCCATACTCTATCCCATCATTCCTTCATCATATTCCATCCTGGGGATTTTCATAGTGAAAATACTACATTTTATCATTTGGTTATTGGTGTTTGCCAATAAACTTTGTTGGCCTTTTACTCCTGGTATTGTCCCTATCAGGAAATTTGCCAGAATGACCCAGGTGATACAACTTTGCCCAATACTAGGAAACTTGATAACTCCAAGGGTCTGGTCCCCAGAAGATTCAGTCTGGTTCTGGGTAATTATCTGTTTGGTGCCTGGCCCATTGCATTTGTGTGTTTGCTTAACATTAACTGTGTGGATGAGCTGGTCCCCCTCTTTCCCTACCCACACCCAGAAGGAGGACCAATGAGTGTCTCTTTCCTTGGAAAGTTCAAGAGCCTTTGCCAGCAATCAGAAAGCAAAGGGAATAATCTCCCAGACTAGAGGCAGAAGCCAGAGGCTGGGCTGGGCTCAGCAGAGCAGATCTACTTCACCTCCAAGTACTTGCCAACTCTGATACCTCCTGAGAGTCTCCAAGGAGAAGGCCCCAAGTTTTTGGCCACTGCAGGCATCATGACTATCACAGGACTGGGATTGTAGCTAAAAGGAGTTTTGGTGATTCTGCTCCTCCCCTTTCCATTCCTGCTATGGATGATAGAATATAAGCAGTACCCTTAGGCTAAAATGGAAGGATTAAGACTTCAGTCTGAAGAGACCATGGTGGAGAAGAAACATGGATAAGGTTCTGTCAGTCTGTAAAGTGCAGGTAGGGTGAACAGGACCATGCACTGTAAACTATACTGTACTAGACGTCAGGAATCTACTAAACCCTGAAAAAGGAGAGGGTGTTTTAGGATATGTAAAAAGTCACTTTACCTTATGCAGAAGGAAGTGTAAATATAGAATGTGTTGCGTAGAGAGGTGTTAAAGAAGAAATAAATGGAAAGATTTAGATCAATTTCTGAATTACAGAGAGATTTCAGTTGATGTGCCTCTAAGCCATCTTGTAAACCATCCCTTACTGCTGCCAGTACAGGAAAAATCCTGGGCCAGACAGGTTCTTGTGGCTGAGCATTATTTATTGAGCATCACCATGTGTCTTGGCCCTGCACTGTGGGCTGCTGGTTTACAAATGAGAAAACAGAGGCTTAGATAGTCTGTATAACTTATCCAGCGTCAAACTGCTAGGAATAAGTGTCAGAACAGGGATTGGAACCCGGGATGTTCAACTCCAGGTTGTTTGCCTTTTTTTTCTTTTTTTCTTTTCCAATAGCCAAATACATTTAATAGGAAAATGAAATAATAATGAAATAATGATAAGTTTAAATGTAAGAGATAAAATACATAAAAACTTAAAAAAAAAAAAAAAAAGAACTAAAAACAAAATTAAAGGATTGGGATATTCAAAAATGGGGGAAAAATTTAAAAAAAAATTTTTTTTTTCTGACATTTTGCCTTTTATCACTGCAATATCTGGTGTCCAGTCTGTATTGTTTGCCTTTTCGCCACTGTATACTGTCTGTGAAAGAGGACTAAAAGTGGAGGAGGTGTCTGCCAAGTCACAGAAAAAGATAACTGGAAGGAGGGCTTTGGAAGTCTACAAATCAGTGCACAGAGTAAAGCTGGTATTTTAGTCTGCCTGTAAACCCAGGAGGGTGGCAGTTCAAAGGAGACCATTTGAGTGAGAGAAGCATACTAAATAAACAATAAAGTAAAATCTGGTGGAGGATATGCTCTATTGGAATGAATGAGGAAGACATATGAGTAACAGGAAACAGGCACCAATGTGAGAAAGAGGCCAGGGGAGTCACTAGGGTGATTCCATGATGGCAACAGTGCAGCAAGAATGGAGGACTCCAGTCCAGAATGGAGTAGGTTAGAAGGATCCGCTGGAGAGGTGTCTTTAAGAAGATAACCTTGATAAATACTTGATGTATTTATCAAGTTTGGGGAGGATCTATAGATGATTGGTACTTAATTTAGGATTGAATTGGCAATAAACACATTGAAAATTAAGATGGTTATTAAATCCAAGGAAAATTATACCAGAAAGGAAAAGTAATCATAGTATACTACATGGCTCACTGTAAATAGCATTGACATAGTTATAATAATGAAAACCCACTTTAAAACTGTTCCAAACTTATGATATAATTATCTTGGGAGGACAGAGAGGCAGGAGGTGGTATGGGAGAAAGCTAAAAGCTCATGTTTCCTAGTGAGAAGTCGATAGGTAAAGCCTGAAACTGAAATACTGAGATGTAGCAATAAAATGTATTAGAAATATCAATAGAAGGACCAAAAGAGGTGAAAGTGGTTATCTCCAAGGAGGAGGGAGTAGGAACACTACTAGCTATTGTAATGAGCCTTATAGAACTATTTGACTCTTTAAAGTTTAAAAGAAGTCAAAGCTATTAAAGTTTGCCCTGCCTGGTGAAAAGAAAGGATGACACATTCCAGGTTAAAAAAAAAAAAAAAAATTAAATGGCACCAACGCAAGCCCTGGGTCATGAAGAGGAACTTCAGCTTCTCCAGCATCAGGCTAAGAGTTGATGGTGAGTAGTGGATAATTGTCTGACAGACCTCAGGGAAAGTGTCTGTCAGAGGTAAAGGAAATGAGGGGAATGCTGCTGTGGACCTAATTCTCACCAGCCTCCTGGTTGATGAAGTAGAAATGACAAGACCTCTTGAGAAAGCCTCTTAGGTAGGGCAGATGGACTTCACGGGGGAAAACCCTGGGCCCTGTCAGAGGAGCATCTAGTCGAGCAATCCCCAGAGGGGGTCCCCACAGCCTTTTAGGGGCTTTTGTTAGGTGTTACGTGAAAGAGGGTTCTTTGGCTAAGGTTAGAAAATGCTGGTTTACACAAAATGAAAGCAGTTTGTTTTCTCTCTATAGTCCTTCTCAGAGTCTTCAAAATGCCAACATTCTGTAACTCTCTGAGATGTGGCACATTGCATTCCCCAGCCCTTGCCATACCTGCTTTTCTAGAAGCTTCTCTCAAATTAAAATTCCCACTAAATAACCTTTCAGAAGCCCTGCCCTATTTTCTAAGAAGGCAGTTCTTTTAAGAGTTCAGGGGAAAAGAAAGATGTGTTTTCATGGCCTGGAACCGAGAAGAAAAGACCACTCAAAAGGGATGGGAGGTTCTTAAGGAGAAATACTGTGGTTACATTTTAACTGGTATCAAGAAGACCTGAGTTTCTCTCTCTGCTCTTTATTTGCTCATTATGTGATCTTTGACTAGTTATTTAAGTCTCCAAGTTTCAACTTCCTCATCTGTAAAATGGGAAATATAGTGCCTATTTATAGAGTTGTGGTGAAAATGAAGGGAAGCAAAGTATTTAAAGGGTTTAGCAGAGAACCTGACACCATGGACTGTGCTCCGTAAAAGACATCTCAATGTTATTATTGTGAAGGCCCCCTGAAAACAATAAGGCGGTGTAATACCTCCAGGGACCAGGATAAGTATATAGAGAATCCTTCACACAACTCAGATTTTTAGAAGAATTTGAACAAAAGCTGGAAAGAGACATGTTTTACCAGTGCAGTCTTTAAGGAGAGGAACAGGGTCAAGATAAGCTGAAACTCAAGATGAACAACTGAGTCTTCTTAAAAAAAAAAAAAAAAAAAAAAAAAAAAAATGCTATGGCCAGCAAAAAGGATTTTATTTTTTGTACATCTCTTTGGAATAAGAAGGAGACCTGGGCTCCATTGTTTGCACAAGCAGAGTGACATTGATTTAATCAGTCACAGAGAAAGCAGAATTTACTCGATTTCTGTTGAATGATCACCAGACTAGGGAAGTTCAAACAGGCATTGATAAGAGAAATTGAAGTAATGATTGCAAATCTCCTGGTTCACATGCATTGTGCTCCCACAGTACCAAAATTGGCAGATGAGATTCCTGAAGCTGGTGTCAGTAATCTTTGAGGGAAAGGGAAAGAGGTGTTAGCTGACTAGATGTACTCAGAAGTTTCAGGGTGCAAAAAGCATCTTGCATTCTCTAGACTAGTGAACTCAGTGTTACTCTCAGAGAAAATTCTGGACAAGATTATTTAGTAAGTCGGCTGTGAACTCTTAAAGAGAAACAGTGACCTTGAGAGTCAGCGTGTATTAACAGAGAGTCAGGCATGCCATGATCCTCATTGGTGTTTTTGAAAGAGTTACCTGGCCTGGTAGGCAGAGAAGGTGTGCTGTAGACCTGGTGTAGGTGGGGTGGAGCAAGACGTTTTGAGAATAGCATCTGACATTTTTGTGGACAGGCAAGACAGAGGAATGTCCACAGAGTATCCAGAAGGGGGAGGGACTTGGTGATAGGGTAGTTGGATTGATGAGCATTGGTTAAATGAGCATACCTAAAGAGTAATGACATCACTCTCTCACCACGTCTGCCCAGCCCTGTCCTGATCACTGTTTAAGCAAACCCTGGGAAGAAAACATAGATGGTGAGTTTATCTGTATTGTCAGTGAGGGAATGCCAATATGATGGATGCCAGAGTCAGGTTTCAGAAATATCTGGACTGCCTGGAACACTAGCCAGATAATGCAGAGTTTTGCTCTTAACTCCAAATAATCAACAGTACAAATACAAGATGGCAGAGAAGAGGTCTAAGTGCAGCTCATGGGAGAGAGCCTGAGAGGGAGATTTTGTTGGCAGAGAGAATATAGTATGAGTTGGTGGTATGATGACGTTACAAAGAGTAGATAATTTGATGACAGTTTTAACAGAAAGTGTCCCAAACAAGAAAGACCGTAGTCCCTCTGTTCTGCACTGGTTAGACCACATACTGTATTTATTTCTGCACACAGCACTTCATTTCCAGAACATAACACTCTGGAGTGAATCCAAGGGAGAGGGGCTTAGCTGGATGGAAGATTTTGGAACCCTGCTTAATCTAGTTGAAAGTTGGGACTATAGATACTGGAAAAGAGAAACTGTTGATGGGAAGTGAGAGCAGCTTCAGGGACTGGAAAGGCTGTCATGGGAAGATGGATTAAAGTACTCTGGGTGACTTGAGGACCCGTGGGTGAGAATGCAGGAAGGCAGATTGTGCTCTGCAGAAGAGGGCCCTGCCAGCACCTCCCTCAGTGGAACAAAGGCCTCAAGGTTTTTGTTGGCCTGTAGTCAAGCTTTTCCAGAGTCACAGCGGTTGACCAAAGCTTGCAGTGACTTCTCAAGGAGTCCGGAGCCTGTCCAAGCACCATCTCAGAGGTCCCCTCTCTCAAGCTCAGAGTAAGGACCCTTGCTCAGCAGAGGGAACTGATCTGGCCAGAGGAAGTTGAATTCTCTGCCCAGAGTAAAGGCAAAGAAGTTTCTATTAAACCATTGGCATTCTTGCAGAAGGATAGACTTCTAGAGGCACCGGACATCAACCCATTAATTCATTCCTCAGAAATACTTTTGAACATCTACTATGTCCTAGGCACTATTAGATGCCTCACTCACATGGATCATCTTATTTAAGCCTGATAATGACCTTAGGAGGGTATTGTTATTAACCCCCATCAAGAGGATACTGAATTGGGGGTGGATGTGGCTCAGGTGGTTGGGTATCCATCTGCCATATGGAGGGACCCGGGTCTGCTCCCTGGGACCTCCTGGTAAAATTAAAATAGAAGGCGTGCAGGCGAGCCACCAGCCCATGCACTTGGCGCGCAGCGAGCCAGGCCCTGCCAAGCCACGCAGCAAGATGATGATGCACCAAGGGAGAGACACAGGAGAGAGCCAAGACAAGACACACCAGAAACCAGGAACTGAGGTGGCGCAGGAGGTAGGAGGCAGAGTGCCTCTCTCCCACATCAGAGGTCCCTAGGATCGAATCCCGGTGAAGACTGGAAGAGAAGGATGAGAAGAGAAGGCAGGAAACAGACACAGAGGATCACCCAGCTAATGGACACAAACAACAAGCGGGGGGTGGGGGGTGGGGGTGGGTGGGTGAATAAATAAAGTAAATAAATCTTAAAAAAAAAAAAAAAAAAAAAAACCTACTGAAAGTTAAAAAGGCAGTCACTTGCCCAAGGTCACACAGGACTTGAACCCAGTTCTCTCTGACCCCAGAACCTATGCTCTTAGCCTCACTGCCTCCCATAGCAATAGCTCATCCTTCATCCCTGGGCCCCATCCCTCTGGCAGTCCCCAGTGGGTGTTGGCCACAGGATCCCCTCTCCCACCTAGTCCCTAACGCTCTGCCTTCCCCTCCACTGGGAACTCAGGGAAAAAACAGCCCAGCTGAAAAATTAGGCCACGCTGGTGAGCACACTACTTATTTTTTTATAACTAAGATTAAGCTGACAACCATGCAAAACATTGCAAACCTGTGTCAGCTGCAGATTTAATACCTCACCCAGCCCACACAAATAATTCATGCTTCTGCATCGATGTCCAGAAAAAACAAATCAGCAAAAAGCTGAGCTCCTGCGTGTGTGGAGCAGCCGCGTTTCCATTGAAGCAGCATGCCGGAAATACCCAAGCTCCAGGACTGCAGATCTAGCATTTTGAGATTTTTTTTTTTTCCTCTTAAAAGATTACGTTTTCGAATGATTGAAAGTTGGTGGGAGGTGTAAAATGTGGGCACTTGTCACATTAATTCTTCAGATGATTAAGTTCTATTCCATTTCTTTAAAGCTGTTTGCAGTTGGGTTTGATGTCCTCATTCTGTGTGAGTTTGTTGTAGCAGTTACCAAGGTGACTTTAGCTGACTTTCAACAATTTATTTTTCCCTCCAGCTTGAGAAGCCTCTAGCCCTGTGTGCTGTTGATTCTTCTCTACCAGCCCCCCACCCCACCCCCAGTTCCTGTTCATCAGCATTTTTGTGTCGGAGAGGCTGGGATCCTCTAGCAGGCTCGCTGGGCTCAGAGGCCCCACCTAGGCAGGCCAGGTCTTAGCTCCTTTCGGGAGCTCGGGGGTACCGGAACCCAGCGTCAGATGGCATGGGGAACTGATTGTGAGAGTCATGCCCTAGCTCTCCCAGTTACTCTTTCTGTGACCTCAGGCTTGTCACCTCACCTCTGAGTTTCAGTTTCCTCATCTGTAAAAGGAGGATTCATAATAGAACCTACCTCCAATGCTTGTTGTGAGTGAATCTATGGACTTAACACAGGGCCTGGCACAGAATAAGGGCTCAACCAATGAGGGCTGCTATTATTTCAGGAGTTCTGCTCTTGTTTGGGCTCTGAGGGCCCCCTGGGTCTTATGACCAGGTGGTGCCTGGCCAAGATACAGTGCAGTGTTGCCCTCCTCGGGAGGAGTAGCAACTGGGAATTGAGGGAGAGAGCACTGGGCACAGGCCCCAGGCCCCTGTGTTGGCCTGCCACAGACCAGCTTTTTTTTTTTTTGCCGCCTCTTTTTTATAAAGTAAAGATGGCAATTAAACAGCCTCCCTCAGGACCTGAAGGCCGTAGCATGTATCTCCTTCACAAGTCTTATGAGAGGATTTATCAGCAGTGAAGCTAGAGAAAGGAGGGCAGTTTCAGAGTTGGCTTTGGGAAACCAGAGGAGGGACGGCTTTGGGAAATAGCAGACCGGTCTGGTGTGGGTCCTCCCTCCGAAGGAGGAGGCCAGCTGGCAGGAGTGGTCCTCATTACCTCGGGTGCATTTTTAAACCTCTGCCCCTGCAGGCCCTGTGCAGTCGCCTGGCACCCTCCAACCTTTTGCTTGCTGACCTCACCCTTCCCCTGGGGAGGTGCTTTGCCTGTCCAGGTGCCTCATCAACATCAGGCCCCAGCACTCGTCCTCCAGCGTGTGTGGAGTTGGGCCTGCCCCTCAGCGGCTGTTGTGCCCAAACATTCCGGGTGGCTCCTGCCGCTTGAATGTTGAATAACTAGAGCTTCTCACCCAGCATTTTGAAGGATGCTTGGGGAATTGTTCTGAAATTCACAAGCCTAAACCAGGATCCGGCTTTTTTAATGTGATCAGTGGGTAACCCTCATTTCTGGCTGGTTGTCAGTGGGGGCAGCTGAATTTGAAAGAGCAAATCTTAGTTTGCAAAGGGACCCTGTGGCCTATCTGTGGGACAAGCTGTTGTTGGGAAGCCAGGCAGGAGGGGAGTGTGAGGCAGCAGTGACAGCTCACCGGGGCCGAGGCCACAGGCAGGAGGAATCTGGTGCAGGGCTCCTGGGGCCTTGCAGCCCAGCAGGGTGGGGGCCCAGCTCTGCAGCTCAGCCCAGCCCTGATCCTGGCTCCTAAGAGTCCAGTTTCCACCCCCTCAGTGAGGATTGTATCATTTCCTGGCTAGGTGAAGGATATGTATGTCACTACAGCTCCAACCATTAGCACACTGGAATATGTGTGCTCAGAGCCTGCTCCGATGTCACAGCCTTTTCAGGGTCAGCTGGAACAAAGCTCTTGGCACAGTATCTCATGTGCTCTGTCACCCCAGCCTTGGAGAACTAGGGGTGTCTTGGGCTCTAAGGCAGAGGAATGAGGGCTCCCAGAAGCTCCTTCTGACATCACAGAGTAAAACAAGCCACTGTGACATAAGCTACAATGTGATGTGTTGGCCAAAGATGCAGGCTTAGAGCCTGACTTACCTGGGACCAAATCCCAGCTCCTTCCACTCAGGGAGTTATTTAACCTCCCTGATCCCTTGTTCCTTATCTGTAAAATGGAGATGACAGTAGTTTTGTGAGGAGTAGCCAGTCTGTGTGAGTGGTGGCTGTTGTGATTGTCATCATTATCACAGTCACCACTATTGCCATTACTATTGAGGAGCCCAGCCGGAGGGACTCCCATCTTGCTATTCCCTACAGGTTTTACCTTGTGCTGAACCTGTTCCTGTGCTTGCTTGCAGGAGCCGCAAAGACAGCCTGGAAAGTGACAGCTCCACGGCCATTATTCCCCATGAGCTGATCCGCACTCGGCAGCTGGAGAGTGTACATCTGAAATTCAACCAGGAGTCTGGAGCCCTCATTCCGCTCTGCCTTAGGTGAGCCGAGATCAACCAACCCACTGCTCAGCTCAGTCCCGCAGCACCCATCTTGGCCTCCAGGGGGCACATGAGAGCCCCACCCCCACCCCCACCCCGCACACACACCCCTCACACCCAAGCATCATCCAGAGCCTTCCAAGAGCCACCAGGCCTATGCTTGCCATCTCCCCACATGCCTAGACAGAGTCTGAGCTTAGAGGCAGGAAGGAGGAGAATTCTGCTCAAGCTTCTGGCTAGCCTAGGTGGTGAGAAGTCTGCCAGCAGTGGGGGCCAGCCAGCCCTGTGTCTTCTCTGCATCTCCTGTCCAGCCCAGAGTGCTGCAGCCCCAATAGGCCCAGGACTGTGGCCAAGAAGCCCCATCGGTCTCTAGTCTGATTCCTTGGTTGACAGACCTTCCTCATTTGTAAGCTTTTGAAGCCTGGGAATCCACCAGGAATAAGTGCTGAAGAGCTCTCCTTCATCCAGAGTATTGTCCCTCAGCCTGCTCCCCTTAGAAAGGTTCAGTGCCCAAGGAAGTCTCCAATGCCCCCAGCCATCCCACAAGCCCAGAGTCTGGGGATGGCAGGGTCACTAGCAGCACTGGGTTTTTGGAGCAGAGGTTCTGGTGGGTTGGCTCAATTTTCTCCTGCTTGCTGCTTTTCCCATGCAAAACACTCAGTTCTCCAAACCCAGTGGCCAGCCCAGCAGACTCCTTGAGGGACCAGGAAGCCCAGCTGTGTCTCTTCTGCTGACAGCAGTGTCAGAAACCCAGTCCTGTGGCCAGCATTCTGCTCTGTGCTCCTGGGCTGCTGCATGGGCTGAATCTGTTGGAGCTGGCTCCCTCACAGCCCTCCAGGGTTCTACCCTCACTATCAGGGGAGGCAATAAGAACTTTAAACTTGGAGAACCAGAACAAGGAAGAAGGGGGTTGTACTGTTTTTGACTCTCTCCACTGTCCCTGGAGCCTGGGAAAGGAGTTTGGATTGTAACCAACCTTGGCCAGCCACCCTGGGCAGCAGGGCAAAGATAGCAAATCATCAAAATGAGCAGAACCTGGCGGGGCCTACCTCCAGGACCCCAGCCATTTCTTCTCAGACGACTTCTCTTGTCCAGCTCAGGGTCTTTTAGCTGGTGAAGGGTTAATCTGAGGCAGCCTGAGAAAGCAAAGAGCCTGTTTTGATTCCTTTGCCCACAGCCTTCTCTGCCCCACTGGTTGCCCCTGCCTGCCCTTCCCCTAGGGGTATTTCCAGACTGGCTATTAACAGTAACTTCTTGTTGCTCCCTCAGAGTGGCCCCACTTGGCTTCACTTTTTATTTTTAAAGATATTGGTGGCTTTGGGGCTAGACATTTAGATCTGTGGGGAGGCCCAGGTGCAGGTGTAAGATTCTGCCCCGGATACAGGGGTCATGCTGTTGAGGGCACTGCGCCATTATCCCGGGGGCTCAGGAAATTTGTGTAGGCACCACTTCCCCCAACCCCCACCAAGGGGTGTTCATGCAGCTCAGCTCTGGACTGCTTCCTTCCCTCTCTAGCCTTGGTTTTCTCACCAGAATGTGAGGGAAGTGGGCTCTACTACCTCTGCAGTCCCTTGGAACTCTGATGGAGTGTGGTCTCTGCTAGCTTTGAGTATGTTGCAAGCACATTTGGAGCACATTAAAGAACTTGTGAGAGAGGCTTCTCTTTGAAGGTGTTGAAATAAAAATGTTTGGTTACATCCCCTGCTAGTGGGCATGTGGGCAGTCAGGGGCCTTTGACAGGCACCAGGACCCAAGGAGCATAGCCCCCTATACCCCAGAGTCTTAGCCTGGCCTGCTGCTCTTGGGGCTCTTTCCAGGCCCAGCACCTCACTGTCTCCATGTTCCCACCCCCAGGGGCAGGCTCCTGCACGGACGGCACTTTACATATAAAAGTATCACCGGTGACATGGCCATCACGTTTGTCTCCACGGGGGTGGAAGGCGCCTTTGCCACTGAGGAGCACCCTTACGCAGCTCACGGACCCTGGTTACAAGTGAGAAGGCTCTTTTTCTTCCCTACCTTCTTTGCGCAGGCTCTTCCCTTGCTAGTCCCCTCCCTCTCCTCCCTTGGCAGTTCTTGGTGGCTCCCCTTCCTGAGGGCCTGGCTGCAAGAAGCCTCTTGGAGTCAAGGGTTTGTTTGTTTTTTTTTTCCACAGACACATTTAGGACATTCACACACACACACAAATGGTCTTTAACCTCAGAATTCTTCTGTAAAAGTATCAGTAATCAGTTTACCTATATTAATTTGCTAATAAAAATCTCTTTCCTTTTCCTTAATATATTTATGTCAAAAACATGTGTATTTAAATTGGCACAACCTTTTTGGAGAGTAATTTGAGAATTCCTTGCTCTAGCAGATTGATGGGTATGTATGGGCTCATTTCTCTGCCTTTTCCTTCCCTCTTTAAACCTTATACTTGAACTGTAGCTATTTTTTCATGTATTCATTCAAAAAAAACATTTGCAAAGGGATCTACTGTCTAGTAGAGGAAAAGAGCCATTTAAACAGTTCCAGTGCAATCTACCACCACAGGCAGGAAGGCAGACATCTATAGATGGTGCACTGCAATGCCAAGAAGCAAATGGCCAGTTCTGCCGACAGAAAACCTTCAAAGAAGTGAAACTCTAGCTGAGTCCTGAAAGAGAATAAGTGTTCCCTGTGTAAAGGAGGGGAGAAGGGCATCCCAGCCAGGGTTGTGAGAAGCAATGTGGCTACAGCACACAGGAGTACAGGAAGTGGAAAGTGCAGCAAAAGAAGCAAGAGATGGGGCT
The DNA here is from genome assembly GCA_026826555.1 of Tolypeutes matacus. Lineage (NCBI taxonomy): Eukaryota > Metazoa > Chordata > Mammalia > Cingulata > Chlamyphoridae > Tolypeutes > Tolypeutes matacus. The sequence goes on from JAKSZT010053913.1 coordinate 49,356, forward strand.
GGAGAGGTGGAGGGTAGATCCTGCTGTCTGTCCCAGCAGCTCCAGGAACACTTCTGGCCTGCTTCCCCTGTCACCTGAGACACTAGTCATATCTCTCCAGGCCCTGTCCATTGGGCAGTTCTGTGTGCCATTGAAATCCAGGTTTGAATGATGTAGGGCTTTCTGCACCCTGGGTAAACCAAGGCAAGGAAACCAAGAGTGAAGCAGACCAGAGGATGTATGGAAGCCACTCTTCAGTGGCCCATATGGCAGTCCTGCCATAATTCATAGAAAGCAGGCGTGCAGACCTGGACCTGGGGCTGGGATGAGCAGGGCTCAGCAGCCAGAGTGTGCCCCATGCCTCTCCTCTCCTCATCACTCCATCCCACACCTAATGGCTCTCCCATACCTCTTTTTTTTTTTTAAGATTTTATTTATTTACTTTATCCATTTTAAACCCCCCCTTCCCCATTTGCTGTTTTTGTGTCCATTTGCTGGGCAATTCTCTGTGTGTGTTTCCTGCCATCTCTTCTCATCCTCCTCCTCCAGTCTTCACCAGGATTCGATCCTGGAGACCTCCGATGTAGGAGAGAGGTATTCTGCTGCCTACGCCACCTCAGCTCCTGGCTTCTGGAGCTTTCGGAGCATCTCGTCTTGTCTCTCCTCTGTTACGTCATCATCCTGCTGCATGGCTCCCGGGGCCTGACAGCTCAGCGGCACACAGAGCCTGGCAGCCCATGCGCCTTCTATATATATATTTTTTATTTTACTGGGAGGTCCCGGGGATCGAACCCAGGTCCCTCCATATGGCAGACGGATGCCCAACCATTTGAGCCACATCCGCCCCCTCTCCCATACCTCTTTATGGAAACCCAGCTTGTCTGAGCAGAAACCTGCTGGCTTGTCCAGAACACTTTGTTTCTCCTTTGCTTTCCTGGCTGGAGCACAGCTTCAGAGCAGCTGCCAAGTGGGGCGCTGGGGCCTGAGAGCCACAGACCTCCTTCCAACCCCCACCTTTTCCCAGCTCCCTAACGGGTACCTGGCCTGGTCCAGCACACTCCTAGGGACCCTGGAGGAGCAGCATCCTTTTTTACCTCCATCTGTTTGTTGGGAGTGAGGGAAAGGAACACCTTATCTCAGCTCTCACAGAATCACATAGAAAGGGAATCTCACTCTAATCGGAAAGGTGACCACATCTTGTTTGTGGTGCGGTTGGGAGAGGGGTGAGGCACAATAGGGAGGGGAGGGGAATCATGCTGTTTTCAGAGTTTAACCCAGTCAGGGGGGATGGTCTGTGTAGTATTAATACTTTTAATATGGCATTCTTCTTGTCTGTGTGTAAGAGTGTGTGTGTGTGTGTGTGTGTGTTTGCAGCAGAAGTTTCTCCTCCATCAGACCGGCCCCCTCCTACCACCACCAAAATACTAACCCTTAATTAAAACAAAGAGCAAAAAAGGCCACCAACCACATTCCCTAGACTAAGTGGACGAGAAGTAGAAGCTAGTGCTTTAGGGATATTGTATTCTATAAATTATCTTGCCTTTTCCACTATTGTTATTACATTGTTTCATAACAAAATTACTTTGAAGTTATAAATACATTTTAAAAGTCCCACTTGGTAACATTAGATTTCTGTCCATGTGGTATTGGTAGTTACTGTAGCAAAAGCTCTGAAGTGTAACATTTGAAATTAACCCAGCACAAGTAGAGAGGGCCTTCCCCCATCCCACCCCCAGCTATGCCCCAGGCTGCCTCTGCTGCCTCTTTGGAGAGCAGGAGGGGAGCAGACCTCCCTCCTGGACAGAGCTGGTGAGGAGGAGGGAGGCGGGACGTGAAGGAGACCCAGCCCCTAAGAGTTGAGACTTATCATTCCCAGGCAGTGACAGCATGCTCACCAGTCCCTTGACAGGTCCCTGCAGAAGATGTCCTCAGCACTGATGTGTAATGAAGGTTTAAGCACATTTTCTTGGGAAAGAAGGGGCAGGAGTTTTTCTAAACTCCAGGAGTTCTGCCATCTCCCTTTTGAACCTTCTTCCCTCCGCAGTAGCAGGGGAGCCAGGGAAGTTTAGGCTGGGGACCCCTTCCCGCCCTGTGGGGGAGGATAGTCGGCATCTCCAGTTTTCATAGACTGGGAACCTGGAGCTCCACCTACCAGGCCCTGCTACGGACTTGGCACATTTCACTTTGCCCCTTAATTCCCCCCAAAGTCTTCTGGACCCAACCACATGCTGAAGGGAGAAGGGGAAAGCCCTTGTCCCCCTCCCCCACAGGCTGCCGGCATGGCATCCCTGCTCCCAGGCCCACAACCCCCTCACTTCATTGGCAGCCCCTCAGTGAGCTTGAGCACTCAGCACCCGCTGACTCCCCAGCACACGGCCCCCTCCCTGGGCTGTTGCCTGGGGAACCGCGCAGCAGTGGGAATGAGCCGCTGGCCTCGGCATGTTTCAATAAAGTTTCTGTGCTGGGAGCTGCTTAATCAAAGGCCTGTGTTATGGGCTCATTAGTGTGGCCCACCATGGGGGCTAGCTCCCAGAGAGTCCTGGGAAGGCTGGCTGAGGCCCTGCTCCCCAGGCACACACCCTCACTGAGGGGTTTCTCAGGCCCTTTCCATGGAGCCCTGGGAGATCCTCTGACCCTGCCCAGCCACATTCTCAGCTGCTCAGTCAACACCCACGCCAATCCTCCCTCCCCCCAAAGCAGTCAGCATTTTCTCCATCTGACTGCTAGTCCTCCTTTTCCTTCAGGGTCTTGCCGCTGTGGTCACAGGCAGCTCCCTAGCTTGTGGGAATCTGGGCTTGTAATTACTTGTGGATCTCTAGGTCTCCCTGTGAGGCTGCCTGTCTCCCCAGGAATTACAGGACCTCCTGGAGGCCTGGGATTAGGCTCGTAGCTACCAGTGAGGGCCCACTCCTGCAGCAGGGAGACCCCAACATAGAGAGCCCTGCCCTGTCCCCTGCAGGTCTGTCTTGTTCACCTTCCCAGGGTTCACGGGTGTCTCCCTGATCCTCATGTGCCTGGCCTGCTGGCAGCCAAGGGATAGGAAGAAACTGAGCACAGCAGACCCAGGATGTGAAGAGGCCTAGGCTTCTCTTCTCTTGCCTGCAGCTTGAACTGTCCCTGGTGGTCTCAGCTGAATTGGGAGGGGCTGGGATGACTTCCTGCATGAGCCTTCAGCAGCTTTGGAAGCCCTCACTCTCAGCCTTGGCACCTTGTTCTGGCTACCAGCCCAGGCCTGTTACCTCTTAGGGAGAAGGCTCAGCAAAGACAACCCTCATGAGTGAAGAGTCACAAAGGAGAGGCTGAGAGAAGGTGGCAGAAGGTTATGGAATCAGGGCACCATTCTGGAGCTTGTGGAATAGCCCCAGACAGGCCTCAGGCCCACCTGTCCTGGGCCTGCCCTGCCCTCTGTGCCCTCCCCTGCCCTCACCCCCCCCCCAGGCTCTCCAGGCCCACAAAAGTTAAGGTTCCAGCACCCAGAAAAGCAGGGCTGTCCGCAACGCTGGATTGCGCACAGTGGATGTTCCCTGCTTTATGGAGGAGCTGGAGCAGCAGGAATCCAGCTCCAGTTCCACAGGCTTTTCAGTTTTCTGAGGTCGGCACCTTGACTCCATCTGCACTACAATTTGCTGTTTTCATCCAACTCTGGAGCCTTACAGTAGGGTCTTCAGACCCTGGGTGGGAAGCCTGCCAAGGGCCTCTTCTGCACCACCTTCCCCCAGCTGTCCCTCATTCTCTCATCCAGTGACTCTAACAAGCCTCTCTCCCTGGAGTCTGTCAACACGGGCTGTTAGTCCTCTGAGTGGGAGCCCAGCCCAGAGCTGAGTCGTTCATCTGTCCCCAGCCAAGGGTGATTTGAAGGGGGAGAGGGCTCAGCCCCAGAGGTCACACAGGGGTCACATCACCAAATATGAGAATATTTTTTTAAGCCCTGCAGTGCTTTCTCAGCTGCATGGTGTCTGACGGATCACCCAGGTGGTGCCGCCATTCCCAGCCATTCCCTACTGCCCTGGTAGGGAGCCCCAGGCTTGGGAGAAGATGCTGAACAGCTGTTCCTAGTGGGCTCTGCTGCTCTGGGCTAGGCCCAGGGCAACACTGTGGGCTCTCCTCCTAGCCTGGCCGCTGACTCCCTGCTCCTTCAGACAAGGGCCCCCACTTTCTCCTGTCCCCAACCAACCACCCAGTTGGATGTTGTGGGGAAGATGCCTTGAGAGTCCCTGGCCCAGGCCCTGGGCAGCTCCTCTTTAGTGGCTCTACTGTATTGTTCCTTCCACTGGTGAACCTGGCTACAACCTGTTCTCCCCGGAGACCTCACTGGTCCAGGGCACTCCTATGAAGGCTTAAACCCCAGCAGTGTGCCTGGGGAAGTACAGCACCCTTCCTGTCAAGAAAAGACCCTGACGCCCTGCTGTGTCCTCACCTGCCAACAGCCAGGGCACTAGGCATCTAAGTTTGTTTCTAGCTACTCAAGCTAATATCCCACCACCCACTGAGAAAAGAAAATGAGTGAGGACTCACTGTGCCACCACCACAGCCTGGCACCCACCACACATGCCTCTGCCTTTGAGCCTGGGGGGTCTCCCAGGCTTTTTCTGGCTTTTGTGTGGCTTGCTGGGGGAAGAGATGCAGACTGAACTGCTTCCTCATCCCTGCCTTCTCCACTGCCATCCTCGGTGCCAGAGCAGCTCCTTGGCAGTCCCTACCACCTAAACAAAACATTTCCTATCCTGAGAGAAGGAAAGGGAGGGAAAAAGAAAGCCAAACTTGTTGGGAAGCAAGAACAACGTGTCAACACAGAGAGCAAACAAGGCCCTGGACAAAGTGAGGATTGTCATACCAAAGGGAAGGAATGGCATTGTCAGCCGCTGTTTGCAGACTAGAAATATCACTGACCACAGACATCTGAATCACTGTCAGATCAGCAGCAGCTGGGCCCCTGCCTGCAGCACAGCGGGGCCTGCCCAGGGCAGGCACTGACAAAAGATCACTTTTCAGGTTCCTTTCTGGAACTTGCTGGGGCCTAGGGAACAGGAGATTGTTGACCATCCTTCCTCACTACCAAGCATCCAGGCTGTCAAAAAGTCCCTAGTATGAGCGGCCTATTGAAGTAAGCTATAAGCTGCTGGCCTCGATTCTGAGCCCCCTCCCTGGCCATAAGAGGGGTGGGGTAGGGAGCCATTGCTCCCATCCCACAATTCAACAAATTAGATGGTGTTGGAGCTATAGCCACTACCTCACCCCTGTTAAGCTTGGACCCAAACCCCCTTCCTCTGTGTGCCTGAGTATTTCCCAGCACTCCTCACGCCATGAACTCCTGGGGTGTCTTTTCAATATGCAGGTGCCTTAGCCTGGTGTGTTCTGATTCCTATGGTCTGGATGGGGCTTATCATCTACATATTTTAAACAGATTTCCAAGGGATTGTGCTGTTCCCACTGGTTGAGGGGTCTTCCCTCTCTCTCTAGAGGGTCTCCTCTCTCCACAGGCTATTTGTGCACATTAAATGGGGGTAAACATAAGTGTTTTAGGCCTGACTCTTGGTGAGTGCTTTTATCAATGAGTGCTGCCATCTGCAGCAGCAGCAGCTATTTCTACTGCTGTTTTCTGGGCTAGAGTAACTGTTGCCTTCACCAACTGTATGCATTCCCCAAGCTGGCCTGAGACTTTGTCCCACTGTCCCCATTTGGAAAACATCCATGGGCATGGTTTCCCTTCCTTTGCAGCTGGTGAACCTGGACTTTGAGCAGCTGCGTGTCTGTGAGGCTCAGGGTTCAAGCTGTGCAGAGACCCTCTTGAGCTGCACAGGTGGCCAGGAGACCTGTGGCTGGTTGGGGTTGGGATTGCTGGTTTTCCAGGTAGAAGCCAAAGTCACTTCTACTTTTCCCATCAATGAAGAGGGGTCAGCTCCGAATATGCCTTCTAGAGTTGGAGTACCTTCCCCACATAGGAAGAGTATCCACTGTCAAGAAGCCAGAGCACTGTTCTTCTAAAGTCCAGGAGATTTGTCTCCTCTCAGTACCTCCTCTTCTGCAAAGCAGAGATGATAGTTAGCCCCCTGCAGGACCTCCATGAAGATCCAATGAGATGATGTAGGTCAAGCAGTTAACAGTGGCTGGCACGTGGGGAGACACTGCTCCTGCTTTTGGTGGTGGTATTGTAGCTGTCGTCATTATCATAACCATTCATGTTAATATCTGTGGCAGAGCCACGGGGACCCAGTGAGTTCCAAGAGCTCCAAGCCCAGCATTGCACAGGCTTTTCCCACAGTTTCATCACAACAGCCAGTCTGTTACCCGTGAGAGATCCCAGGAGCTGCTCCATCATAGCTATCGATCGCCAGTGTCCTGTTAAGATCTATGAACATTCTCAGCTCCAGGTCTGAAATACACAAAGAACAGGGCCTGTTTGTTCAGTCTAAGCTTCTAAGGTTTAACTCCCAAAGGAAATTAAATTAGGTGCCTGGAGCTATGATAGTCTGATAGTCTGCCCAGTTTCTTTGTAGGGGATGTCACCCTTAATATCATGCAGATCTCATGTATAGTTTTCCCCCTTTAATTCTTTTTAAAATAATGTGAAGTTTCCAGCAGGAACCAGCAAGTCATCCAAAGTGAAAACTGAGGAGGCAAAGAGGTGTAAAAAGTAGGAACGACTGTGGTCTGTCCCCGTTTTTGGTCTTGCCATCCCCTCCCCCAACTGATCAGAAAATAAGACCATACACAGATGGTATCAAGCTTGGTTGCTCACTAAAAGCGATCATCACTCACCCTCTCCCCAGCACAAAGTCCAGACCTTTGTCAGGGGGACTGGCTTATGACTCAACTCAGTGTTGGTGGAGTTACCAACTCTCTTTGGAGTCTCATTGGGTGGCCGCAGTCCCTGTGAACTCTTTCCTCCTCTGCCCGCTCACCCCCCACCCCGTATCACCCCCAGCACTAGTTCCAGTCCTAGATCCATTTACCTTCTCTAGCAGAAAGTCCCTCCCTCCAAATTATTTGTGGGTTAGAAATCAGCCCAGCCTGGCCCGGACTGGAGCCATTGTACTATAATTGGGTTTTAGGTATGCTTGTTTTTGTGCTAGCATTTGCAGAGGTGGAAACAAGCCCTAGAAATGCCACAAATATGAATGTGACTTTTGTGCTACTCAAGAAGACTGGCGATAACTGGCAGAGAAACTTGGTACTTCAGGGGGAAAAAAAGCCTGGAATGAGAGAGCAAGAAGAGCAAAAGCTCGGGTTGTGGAAGGGCTCAGGATGTTGGGAAGGCTTCCTGCAGCCTGAGGTTGCAGGCGCAGGCCAGGCCCAGTGTGGGGAAGTTGGAGGTAGAACAAGGGAGAGGTAAGGGCACCGCAGGTGGGCACCTCCTTGGGCTGACTTTGCCTCTTTCCTTCTGTCTCAATGCATCCCTTTCTCCTGCCCCGTCTCTGTCCTCACTTGAGGCCTGTACTCCTGGAAGAGAAACCTTGATGAGATGTGGGCCAGTGGTCAGAGCTGTTTTGGTTCCTGCTGGTGGGCTTAGAGCCTAGAAGAAGAGGTCTTTTGTCTCCACTTGTCCAGATGGGGAATGTGCTACCTGTCTCTGCCGGGCTCCACCCTAGCAGAAGCACCCAGAGAATGCTTAGGGAATCAAGTGGATGTATGGGCGGATAGATGGAAGAATGAATAAACAAGTAACTGTTCTGGGGATAAGTGGTCAGGACTCGGAAGCAGTACTTCAGTTTCGAACTTTGGAGTCCAGGCATAACTGGGATATGGCCTTGTCTCAGCCACGCACAGGCTGTGTGACAGTGGGGAAAGTGCTTAACCTAGCTGTGCCTCAGTTGCCTCCTTTGTAAGGAGATAAAATATATGAGCAATTGGCACAGTTCCAGGAATGGTGGTGGTTTTTCTGCTTACATGGAGGTAGTGTTCTTGTTCCTTGCTCCCACCCCACCCCATCAGCTCCTCCTTGTGGAGCCCTCCATCCTGTGAAGTAGCTGATGATCCTGCTTCCTTTCTCTGCCATTTCATTACCTCACAAGCTGACAGTGTTCCCACTGTTGAAGCTTCCATTGTTTCCCATACAGCTTTTCAGAGTGGATACCTCCAGGGGAAACCCAATGGGTATTTTCTCAAGTTCTTGATTCCCATCCTTCTCCCAGGGATGGTTTCACCCTGTTCTTCACCCTGTCCTGGCTATTGGTGTTTCACACTCAGATATGCCGCCCTGAGTGTGAGGGTCTTTCATCTTCTGTGCCACACCCAGGATGTCAGGGCCTGATGGAGGAGGCAAAGTCAAGACAAGTAGAGTCAGCCGGGGCAGTGCAAGAGGGTCTGCTGTGGAGGCCATGGACAAGCACAGGGAGAAGAGGGGGCAGAAGGAAGGGATCAGATCTGGAAAAGGAAAGATCCTCTGCCAGGACCCAGGAGGGTACTGGCATGGAGTGAGCTGGGCTTGACCTCTCCTCTGTGGCAGAGGAACAGGTTGGGAAAAGGGCCCATCAGATTGAGGAAGGCCTGATTTTAGAGGCTCTAAGAGTCCAGAAGAACTTGGACGTTTCCATTGGCTGTGAAAATTCCTGTAGGGGCTGAGGGTGGTGGTTGTACCAGGCAAATAGTGGGGCCAGACTATCCTAGACATCAAAGCACGAGGTGACAAGGCGTCAGACTCTAGCAGCAAAGGGGGAGAGCTGGAGGTAACCTAGAAAAGAGGCATCCCAAAGGAAGTCTTGAAGAACTCAGTAGCTGAATGGGACAGGCAGGGCAGGGATTTGGGGGTTTCCAGCCTGAGAGAATATGGATACTGTGGAGGGAAATGGGACTTGAGAGTTTCTTTCCCATCTGTAAAATGAGGGAAGTTGGGCCACAGGCTCTAGATTCTCCAGCTCAGACATCTTGGATGTACCTTTCGGGGCATTTCTAGATTCCAGGCAGGGCTTGTCCTACCAAGCAGTGAGGATGGGGGTACTTGTGACACATGAGCCTGCTTGGGCAAGGAGGTGACAGTTCTTCTCTGCCCCTTGGCTTCTCTGTCTTCTCTGCCCCTTGGCTTCTCTGTCGTCGTCCCCCCACCGCCCCCACTGTGCTGCAATACACAGGAGGCCCAAACAGCCAAAATAGGTTTTTCCCCACCCATTTCTGTCTCCCTTCCCCATGTCTTCTGGCCCCCTTTCTTCTCTGCCCCAGTCACTCTGATACTCCAGACAGGTTGGAGTGGGACATATTGGGGGTGAGGTGGGGTGGGGAGAGGAATGTTTGAGGGCAGGGCCTCAAACACTCTAGCCCTAGGACAGATCTCAGTGGGCTCATACCTCGTCTCTGGCTAGAAGAAAGGTCCATAGCTTGGCAGTTGGCGAAAAGATCATATATGAAAAAATTAAAGATTGCCTTGTGCCTTCTTCCCAGATTCTGTTGACCGAAGAGTTTGTAGAGAAAATGTTGGAGGACTTAGAAGATTTGACTTCTCCAGAGGAAGTAAGCCGGTTTGATTCCCTCTGACAGCAGGTTCCAGTCTCCAGGAACATACGCGTGTCTGTCTGTGTGTGCACACGTGGACGTGCACGTGCTTGCTTGTGTCTGTGTGCTTGCACCTGTGGGCCTTCTCAGAGCTGTGTGGGGCTGGGGAGGAGACCCCAGAGCTGCTGAATGGCTCATTTCTTTTCTGTTTCCCTGAACCACCACCCTACCCCCAGCCCTTGTAAGGACACCCAGCAAATTGTCTGAATTGCCAGCTCCTGAGTATCTCATTGAAGAGGCAGCCAGGACCTTCAGGCTAGTACGAGTTCCTCCCCAGCCCCTGCTATTTCCTGGCAGGTTCTGAACAGAAAGCCCACGTCTGCTGCCAGAGAACATTCCACTGGGGAGTTCTGGTGGGCAGCAAGGGACTCCTGCTCTTGCCTCAGGCCACCCAGGCGCCACTCGCCCTTCCTTCCTCCTCCAGCCATGAACTCTCCCCTCTTAGCCTCTTTCAGCCCTAGCTCAGAGCCTGAGAAGCTGGCTGGCCAGGTGGGGGCTTATGCCTTCCCTGGTTGCCCCTCTGGCATATAGGAACAGAGCCCATAATCCCCTTTGTTTTTCTTCCTTGTTCCCAGCATCTTCATTTGCAGGGACTTACCTCATCCTGGAAAGTCCCTTCCCCTCCCCCTGTCTTCTACTAACCAGCACTCCTGTGGGATTTGAGCCTTCCTGGCCTCACTGCCCGGTGGGTTAGTGGAACATTAGCAAACTGGCCCTACCTCTGGAGAGTTCTTCTGGGCCCACCCCTGCCTATGGCGGGGATAGACCCTTTCCTTACCCTTTCTGCCAGGAAGTGTGCTTAGGGGAGAGCTCCTTCACCTCCCAGGAGCCAGGCTTTCAAGCCAAAGGGAGGCCAGGCAAGAGCTAGGTTTCAGCCAAGGCTAGAGCTTCCAGCTGCCCAGCTTTCATGGCCGCTTTAGCCAGGACACAGAGGCCTCTGATGTTCAAGAGGCTGATGAGAGTGAGTGCACAGAGCGGAGCTGTCCTGTTCAGGTCTCCAGGTGAACAGGAACTCCTCAGAGCCAGAGGTCACCCCTAATAGGATAGTGTCTTCTCTGTCCTCTGAGATGCAGTTCGATAAATCAATTCATTCATAAATCCAGCAGCCACTGAGCACCCAGTCTGTGCCAGCCCTTGTGCCAGCCACTCAACCCCCCTCAAGTCACCAGCCCCTGAGGCCCAGTTCCCCAGAGCCAGCTGCCCAGAAGCTCTTCCGGAGAGGCCCTATTGCACTGGTATGGCTCTGCGCCAGGCTGCTGCTTTGAGCTTGTGTTGAGGGGGTGGGAGGGGACAGTCCAGGCAAGAGGGACAGGAGCCAGGGGGAGCTTAGGAAAGTAGGTCACTAAAAATGACTTTTTTTTTCCTGTCCAGAGGCTGTCCCCAAACCCTGCCTCACTCTCCATTTTGGTCCTGGCATGGACAGTCCCCATCAGAGGGAGGGAGAGGGAGCCAGCCAGGAAGCATCAGGTCTCCTTCCAGCCCAGCTCCAGGCAGGCTGAGAGCTCTGTTCTCTCCCTTCCGCCATGGCCCTGACTTGTTGTCTAGTCCTAGGATAGTGGGAGACATAAAAGGCAAACCTGTTTCCAAGCTTCAGCATCAGTCCAAGTTGGTGAGCATCTCTTGAACACCAGCTGTGTGGCAGACCACTTGCAAGGTCCTAGAATACAGAGGGAATGAGATATGGCAGCCTCCTCTCCCTCTCCCCACCTGAAGTTCACAGGCTGTTGGGAGTCACAAATCTGTAAACAAATCAATGCTTCCTGGAGATAATAGTAAAACTTTGGGCCACTCTCAGGCGTGTAAATCTGGGAAATGGATGCGAAAGAACAGAGGGGAATAGGGTGGGGATTTGCCCCTCCTGAGGATGTACCAGGCCCAAGAAATCTCCAGCCCCACTCCTCCTGTTCCTCCACTCCCACCCATGCAACAAGAGTGGGACTGACTTAGGGTTCAAGCCAGGGCCTCCTTCCCTTTCAACTCAATGGCAAAGGCTAAAGAGGGCAAGTTCCAGGGTCTTCCCATACCCCCCTCTGAAACAAAGGCCAGGTGGGGACAGGACCAGAGTTCTAGACCTTAAGCCACTTCCCTGTAGCATCTGCACTCTCCTCCTAACCCCCATCCTCCAGGCCCAGGGCCTCAGGGAGCAGATTCCTTACATGCTTGTGGTCAGAGGCAGAACCAAGGACGTGAGCAGGAGGGAGGTCAGCACAGTCAAGAAAAAGTTAGAAAACATGCCTCCTCTAACCCTGGCTAAATATTGTTAGGGCAAGAGGAAAGAAGGGGCCACCAAACTCCAGCAGCTTAACCCTAGCCACCCACCTGCATCTAGCATTTGAAGCCAGGCCTCCAATGGTCTGGCTTGTCCCCAGCACCCCCCAGGACAGGGCCTGGCTGAGGGTCCTTGGCTCTCTAGGCAGTCTCTGGGAAGAGGACGTGGGTTCTGCTAACCATGTGCACTCTGGGTGTGTGCTTTCTCCATAGTTCAAACTTCCCAAAGAATACAGCTGGCCTGAAAAGAAGCTGAAAGTCTCCATCCTACCGGACATGGTGTTCGACAGCCCATTGCACTAGCCTGGGCTAGGCCCTGCAAGGGCCAAAGGGGAGCCCAGCCGCTGCCCAGTGACTTCCAGTGTAACAAGTGCGTAAAAGAGAGTCCCACAAATAAAAGGAGAAGCGTGAGGATTACTGCGCAGCCACGGCACCCACCATCTTGGTGGGATGCTAAGCACTGGCTATAGGCCCCACCTCACCTCCAGCTCAGGGGCCTCACCCCACCCAGCCGGCCATGCCCATGGGACCAGGCCCTGGCACCACTGGGCCAGTGAGTGGGTAAATGCAAATTCTCCTCTCCCACTGCCGCCACAGATTCTGGTTTGACTCTGGACGCTTGATGTGCCCCTGGGTTGAAACAGGCCTCATTTTCACCTACCCCTTGCTGCACAGCCTGGCAGGCGGGAGGTGGAGACCCTCTGATGCAAAGTTCATGTGTGGGTGCACTGCCCAACTCAACTTGAAAACTTTGGTAGTCAAGCTCCTCTGACCACAGAACAATTCCCCCGATAGCGTTTCGTTTTCTTTCTCCTTATTTTATTTTTTAGAAACCGGATGGTATTTTATTGCTCTGCAAAGATGCCCAGAAGCCATGTATATAATGTTTTTTAAACAGAACTTTTTTCCCAGATGAACTTTGTCATCCTCTCAGACAAGGGCCTCAGGCTGTCTCCCCTTCTGCCGACACAGGAGGTGCCCGGTGTTCGCCTGCAAGCCCAGGGCCCTGGAGAAGTCTGCTTTACAGAGAGGCTTTTCTTCCCAGCTGGGCCTGGCAGAGCCTGGGGCAGGGGGAAGAACTGAGACGTACTCTCCCATGCAGCCTTGAGCCCAGCTTAGCTGGGGCCAGGAAGGGGTTCTGCTGTTTTCCAAGTGGCCTGGGCCCCCACAAGGTTCAAGGACCATGAGGGTCTCTGAAACATGGTGACCCGAGCCTCATCTTCCAGGCCTTTTCCACCCACCCAGACCCACCTGAGAGAGGGAGAGGCCCAGCACCTCATAAACCATCCTTTCCTGCTGCTCAGGACCTGGGTCTCCAGCTCTTTGACCACCCCTGTCCCATTTCTTCATTTCCTGAGCCTCCCAGCCTTCCGGCTGCAGGCCTCTGGACTATTAAAAACTGAAAAATCAACCTCTCAACATCTCTTTCACTTTGATTTTGCCAGCACTGCACTCTGCCTCTTTCCCATTCTCCCTGCATCCATTCATTCCTCATGTTTCATTCCTATTCCTTGTTCTGTTTTCTTTCTTGCATCCCTGGCCTTTGGTAGTCCTTGCTCCTTGCTCCCAGTACTGCAGATCTTACAACCTTCCTCTCAGAAGCCTACCTACACAGTGTTGGGGTTCCTCTTGGGTTATCTCCCACTCCTGGCCTGGAACTAGCAAATCCTTTCCTGCCCTTTTACTCCACCCCCCAGCCCCTGACTTCAGGGAATGCTACTTCAAGATTACTCTTCAGGCCTCTCCTGTTTGTTAGGGACCAGGCAGGCCTCCTCACTGCCCCATCTACCCCTGCCACACACACAAACTCCACCAGGAGTGCCACAGGAGGCCCATGGGGGTGTGGGATGCCTCTGATAAGGAAGCCAGCCAAAGCGCTGCCTCCAGGGGCCATGAGGGCACTGCCCAGGCTCTCCAGGGGGCAGAGCTGGACCTCTAAGGGCCTGGCCCCTGCCCCGGCCCCTCACACCTGTCCGGTAGCTCCACCCAGGTGCAGAGCTTCAAGACATTATCTGGAGCATTGGGAGAGACTGGCTCCAGGCCCCACTCCCACCTGCAGCCAGGATAGGAGCCTCACTGGACCTGATGTCAGCAGCAGCTGGGCCTTCTACCGCCCTGGGACATTTACAGAAGGGCATTTCCTGGCTTTTGTTCACTAAAGCTGCCCTGACTTTGAAGCTCTTGTATCTGCCATTTCATGGGCACAGAGGTGCCATTAGCTTGCCTCCTTTTCTTGCCATCCTGACCTTCCTGTCCCTTCTCTTCCTGGGATCTGCCTGTGGGCTCTCTGCTGCAACTTTCCCTGCCTTCCATTGGGATGGGGGGTGGAGCATTTTCTGAGCTTTGTCAGCAGCTCACTCCAGGCCAGCATGGCCTTTGTGGACTGTTGTCAGCACTGCCAGCACGGTGGCCACGTGCCTGGGGAGTGGGGCAGGCAAAAGGGAAGCAGGTGAGCTCTGAAACCATGCCCAGGAGCTGCCTGCCCCATGTCAGGAACCTCGTGAGCATCTGTGGTCCTGCTGGAGCCAGGCCTCCATCTCATCTCCCTGCAGTGTGTTGGCTATGGGGCAGGGGCAGGCACCAGCCATCTCTGACCAGGCCTCCTTTCCCTTGGGTGGTGGTGCCCTCCCAGGGGCTTCTGGGGGAGAGGGCTCTCCACTGAGCTTCTAGCTGGTGAGAGGGAACCCTCACTGAAGAGGAACAAAGCTGAGCATGTACCACACCCAGCATAGCTCCTGGCATGTGGTGGGGTGCTCAGTAAGTGCACCCCCTTTTCCCTCCCTGCAGTTCCATGAGAGCTCCTGTCCTCATCATGGGTGAAGAGGTAAGGAGCCTCCCTTCCTCCCTCCCTGCTCTTCTGCCTACTCCACAGACCTCTTTGAGAATGGCCCAATCTTTTTTTTTTTTTTTTACCCGGGAGGTGCCGGGGATCGAACCCCGGTCTCTCCATATGGTAGACGGACGCCGAACCTCTTGAGCCACATCCGTTTCCCGAGAATGGCCCAATCTTAACCCATCCCTCCAGTCCCTGGTGCTGGAGCTTCTGAGAGGAGAAGGCACCCCCTTGCTATTTGCCTGCTAGTTAAGAGGGGCTCCTGTGGCTCCCCAGGTCCCATGTAGGCTGTAAGAAGAGGCTGCATGCAAGGCCTTAGGTCTGGTAGGGGGAGCCAGTGCCTCTTCCTGTCCTCTTCCTCATCCGAAGGAGTGGCTCCAGGGCAGGGGCTGGGGAAGCCTTAGGGAGAGTCTACAAGGGCTAGAGAATTTTTAAAATATAGGCACAGGGTCTTGGGCCTGAGTGTTAAGACTGAGCTGAGAGCAGGGAAAAACCTGAAGGTTGGTGCCCCTATGGGGCAGCCTGAGAGAATTTCCTTGACTATTTTTTTATCTAGTAGTCTTCCGACTCTGGCTTCCAGGACCTCGATGCCAGGGGAGGTGCCAGTGGCCCTGTTACAAGTCAGGAGCTCTGTAGAGAGACTCCTCCTTTTGTACAAGTACCTTTATGCTGCAACGAGCAGACTTTCGTAAAAATTTTTATATTAGTTTCTAATGTCAGTGGCAACTCAGTTCCTGGGGGCTGCAGCCAGCCTGGGACTTATGTAAGAATTTTTGGGTGACTTACTTAGATGTCGTTTCCTTCTTGTCCCCTCTTCCTCGGTGTAATCTAAGTGCATTAAACATATTTGCAGAAGTGCCTGGATCGTGGACTCTTTTTCTGAACTTCCTGGAGTAGGGGAGTGAGAAACCTTGGGGCCTTGGCAGAGGGGGCAGGTTGGAGTCAACTATTTTGAAAAAAACAGGGACAGGGGAAGGCCCCAAGGACTGTTGTTGGGAGTGGAGGGGGTGCCAAGGAGCAGGATCGCGCAGCTGGTGACTGTTCAGTCATGCAGAATGACTGCAGGGGCAGGTTCTCCCTGGTTTTGAATTCCTCTAAGGTCAAGGGGGGTAGGAATGAGGAACACATTATGGAGAGATGATCTGCTGCTTCATTCCTCCTCTATCCCCCTCTCACCGAAAAGCCCTTTGCCCTTGAGAAGAGGGGCCCCAATGGGTGAGGAAGCTGGGCCTCGCTCACCTCCAGTTTTGAGGTCCTCCTCCCACAGCTACAGGCAAGAGACCGCCACTTCCCTCACCAGGCATCTAAATTCGGCCTTTTAATTCGGGGCCTCAGAATGAATCCCACCCACTGGGTGACCCAGCCCACCCTTCCTATCAGCTCCTCAGGGACTGACCTGGGTGAGGAGAGGGTCGTAGCTTCCTTCCCTGGACTACCCAGTTCCTACCTCTCCTGTGGGGGAGAAGGCAGACTAGGGTCTGTACCCAAACAGAGTTCCCGGAACCTGTGGCACTGCCCTTGGCCCTCACATTCTTTCCCTTCCTGCTAGGACTAGTTTTTTAACTGTCCTGGGGAGTGGTAGGGTCTTTTCTCCTGCTCCTCGGCATTGGACTGCAGCACCCAGGAGTTTCTGCTGAGGCTAGTGGCAAGGGTCCTGGGGGCATCAGAGGAGGAGGGGGGATCTCAGCTCCTGCCAAGGGACTCCACTCCCTTCCCTGTCCTCTTTGAGACCTTTTCCAGGAGAAGTGCAGTACCCTCCTTTCCCTATGACCTCCTACTGAACTCTGGCTGGCAAGTGACTGGCCCCTGGAGCAGTGGGCAGGTCCCATCTGGGGCCCTTCAGTGTCTCTGGCAGTTGGAGCAGAGGAGGGTCTGAAGCTAGGCTGACAATCCCTGAGTGGCCCAGGCCATACCCCTTTTCCTTTTTCCCTGGAGATTGGGGATGCAGGGTACTTATCTCTTCCTCCTCATCTGACTCTAGCCAAGAAGGACCCAGGTCAGGGTGAAGTTCTTGCTTCAGAGAGTGCAGAATAGCAAGATCCTGTGCTTAGGCAGTTCAGAGAGATATGACCAAGCTGGGTTGTTTGTGGAAAGAGAAGTGCTTCTGGACTCAGAGCAGAGGCCCCATCCATTGATTTGAGTTGTAGAGAAATCTGCTGTGTGATCTTCAGTGTCTGCTCCCCAAAGGCTTATTATACATTCCTCCAGGTGTCTGCTCTGCCCCTTCTGGGTGCGGGGGAGCCCAGGGGCCCTGGGGAGGGAAGCTCACAGGTTCCAGGGCCATGGGGCGGGGGAGCCTGCGAGGTTTGCCAAACTGGCCTGACCAGAAGGAGAATTCGAGCTGGAAGTGACTCAACCCAGCCTGCCAGGCACTTGAGGCAGCTGGTGGTTGCAGAGGGGGAGGAGGTGGGAGGCCAGGATGGCAATGAGGGGATTGGTTTGCTGGAGAAGGAATAAAAGTAGCCCAAGACTGCAGAGGCAGGCCAGGATGTAGTCCGGGAGGGACAGCCATCTGCAGGCCCCTTGCATGGAAGGTGTGGGGGACTGACTCAGTCCCCTTCTCTCCTCCTTAGTGCCAGGAAATCTTTAGGAGACAGCTAAGGACAGAGTGGAGAAAGGATCAACTTGACGGCTGGTGGGTATCCATGGCATGTGAGCACAGCTCTCTGATTTACAGGGTGAGGCTGCCTTCCAGGGGGTCATGATGAGAGAAGTGGCCTTGTTAGGGCAGAGAACCTGTTCTTTTGTTTTTCCATTTTACCTACCTCCACCCCCCACCCCATCTTAGTACCCTAAGAGCTCGAAAGATGGAGGATAGGGCTTCTGGGTTGCAACCTTTACAAGACAGAATAAAACAAACCGTGCATTTTTGTGCCTCAAGAATAACACTGTGGGAATGGTAAGAACCCGAAAATAATGTTCCTTCACTTGTTCTTTCAGCAAACACATGCTAGGCACTCTGCTATGTGCTGGGGGACTGGATATAGGCCCTGCCTTAAGGAGCTCCTAGTCCAGTGAGAGAAAATGGACAAGGAAATAGACTATTACAAGGAAGAGGCTCAAAGAAGAAGGCAGTAGCTGCTTTCTGTCCTACCCCAGCGCTTATTCTCAGTGTGACATTAGACAGATTAACTAACCCTTCTGTGCCTCAGTTTTTTTGTCTGCAAATGGATTCTTGCCCCACAGAGGTTTTGTGAATATTATATGAGATAAAACACATGAGGTGCCTGGCACATAGTAATTGCCAACTAACATTAACCTTTTTTAAAGGGCTATGCTAGGGCTTGTACACAGAAAAGGTGCCAACCCAGTCTGGGGAAATTAAAAAGGCTTCTTGAAGGAAGAGACAGCTAAGACAAAACCTGAAGGACACACAAGGATGAGCCAGGAAAATGAAGAGAACTTTACTTTCAAAAGCTCTCCAGGCAAAGAGAACAACAAGGGCAAAAGTCCCAAAACTCTTTTTGAGAATATTAGAGTTCAAATTGTCTGGAGTATATGGTTGAAGGCATCAAGCTTTCAGTTTAAGACCATTCCCGCTAACTACTGAAGGGAGGACATTTTGGAAGAGAGCAAGACTGGAAAAAAGGAGATCAGTAGGACCTGGATTAGGGTAGAAACAGTGAGGATGGGGAGAAGGGGATTCATTCATTGATTCAATATTTATTGAGCACCTACTATGTGCTGGATCCCAATCTAGGCACTGGGGATACAGCATTAAAGAAAATCCCTCCTTTCATGGATCTTACATTTTAACAATGGACAATAGATAATTTTTAAAAAGTGTAATACATAATACTTAGAGATAAATGCTATGAAGAAAATATAAATCAGAGGAGGGGGTATAGTGAGGGGTGTGTGTGTGTACATGTACATTTTTGTAATGTACATTTTTAAGTAGAGGGGTCAGAGAAGACCTCACTGCATAGGTGACATTTGAACAAAGAAGCTCAATAAGAGGAAGAAGTGAGCCATAGGGATTTCTGGAGGTCCAGGCAAAGTGAAAAGCAAGTGCAAATATTGGGGGGAGGGGATGGCACACTAGGAGTATGAGACAACAGACAAGCTAGAGGAGAAAGGGAATGATAGGAGACAAGGCCAGAGAGTTTTACAGGGACCAGATTGCATAGGGCCTTGTACACAATAAAACTGACTTTCATTCTGATTGGGGTGGGAAGCCATTGGAAGATTTTGAGCAGAACAGTGACATAATCTGATTTATATTTTTAAATGATTATTCTGGTGACTTAAGAATTGTGTCTAGAAAGTAAGGGTAGAAGCATGGAAACTAGGCAAGAGATTATGGTGACATCATGGAGATGTTAAAAAGTAGTCAAGATGTTCTGAAGGATTGGAAATGTGTTTATTGAGAACTAGAAGACTGCAGCAGGAGCAGGTTGGGGGGACATAAATTTTAGTTTTGGGCATGTTGAGTTTGAGATGCTCATTGTCCTCTGAGGATGTCAAGTGATGAATCTAGAGGTTTAAGAGGAGGATCTATAGGACCTGGGTGACTGATTGGATAGATAAGGAGGATGAGGGACAGGGAGATGTCAAGGTTACCCCCCTGATCCTTGGCTTGGTAACTAGGTAGCTGATGTGTCTGCCAACTGAGATGGGGAATGCATGAGGAACAGTTTGGAATGTGAAGAGGATGAGGAGTTAAGTTTCCACCATATTGAATTCATGGTGCTTGTGGGACATCTGGGTGGAGAGGAGCATTGGCTATACGGTCTGCAACCAGGAGGGTGAGGATGTAAATTGACGGGAAGTCATCACCAATAAAACCTCAGGAGTTAATTAGCTCCCCCAGGGATCAGGTGTAGATTAGTAAGAGAAGAGGATGGTCAGCAGGACTCTTAGGAATATCAACAGTTGTGAGATGAGAATTGAAGAAGTCTGTGGTTAGAAATATGAGAAGAAAACTGGAAGAGTACGATGTCTTACAGGTCGAGGGGAGCAGTCAAAAATGATGAGGAATGAGAGTAACCAAGGAATTCTTTAGATTTATTATCCTGGAGGTCATTGGAGAGTAGGCTGGAGAAGGACCCTCCAATGCTCCCAGCTAAGCCTTCTTGTTTCTTTGCACCATCCTTAGAGCATGGGCTTGAGGATTAGGACTTGGAAACTGTTTTCTCCTTTTTCATTTGTTGGTTTGTTCATCCCCATGTGTAGAGGATGTCAAAGACACAGGCTCAGCCCTTGAAAGTCCTACATTAGCCCTCTCATCAGGAATAAGGAGATAGAGATCCTGGAACACAGAGCCCTCTAGGGTGATGGAAGGATCAGGAATCCAGAGATCAGACCGAACTGGATTTGAATCTCAGCTCTACCAATTTAGAACGTAATTGCTAATAACTCTCAAATCTACATCTCCAGTACAAACCTCTTCCTCCCCCCCCCCTTAGCACTGATCCTGTATATACAATTGCCTTCTCAACACTTCCACTGGAATATCTGAGCCAATTCAAACTTAACATAGCTAGACAGAAGTACTGAATATCCACTACCACCACCCGACCTCTACCAAATCCAACCCTCTCCAATTTTCTCCTTCTTGGTAAATGGCACCATCATCCACTTGTTAAGGGCTAAATCCTAGTGAATTATTTAAAACATTTTGGGGGCAATATAAACACATGATTTTTTTAAAGTTCAGAAGGATATACTATATGCAGTGAGAAGCACATCTGGATCTCTACACCACTACTAGTATTGTGTTTGTTCCTTTCCATCCCGTATCTAATCCATCAGTAAGTCCTGTTGGTGCTGCTTCCAAAATATATACTAAATCCGACAGTTTCTCACAACCACCTTCAAATCCAAACTTCTTACCTTGGCCTGCCTGTGTTGCTGGCCTCTACTTCTCTCTTTCCTTCCCCACACCACCTTCTTTCTGCCCTGGAACATGCCTCATCTTTTGCTTTTACATTTATTTTTCCTTCTGATTGGAACACTTCCTCCAGGTTGTCACCTGCCTGATTCCTCCTCAGCATTCAAGTCTTAGCTCAAATTTCACTTTTTTTTTTTTTTAAAGATTTTATTTATTCATTTATCCCCCCCTTGCTGCTTGTGCTCTTTGGGTCAGCTAACCACGCCGTGCAGGTGGGCTTGCCTTCACCAGGAGGCCCCGGGAACCGTATGGTAAACGGGAGCCCTACTGATTGAGCCACAGCCGCTTCCCCAAATTTCACTTTTTTGAGAGCCTTTGTTTGACCCCCTTACTCTATCCCAGAAATGATCCTACTGATTGTTATTGTCTTTATTTCTATTTGGTACAAGTTCTGGGCTGAATCCCCAGGGCCTGGAAAAATGCCTGGCACATAAAGGCTTTTGTTAAAATTTTTTGACTGATTACTTAAATTCTTTACGCCTCAGTTTCCTCATCAATAAAAGAGGAGTAATGCCTATCTTGCATGGCAGTTTAAACGTCAGGCACATGAGGAAAAATATTAAAGGCATGGGGAACTTGCTCCACTGTGAACCTTTGCAATTCCCTGTTCAGTTCCTTTGGGCAGGTAAGAGGACTGAATGACAAACCCTCCCTTCTCAAGTAGAAAGGGCTATGGGTGAAAAGGCACGGGAAGGAATGGGCCCACTACGCATCAGTGAGCATCGCCCTTTTAAGAGGCGCGAGTCCCCTCCCGCAATGTTTAATGTACTGAAGTTAGTGCAGGTCTGGAGACTCGCGGGTTTGCCCCGCCTTAAGGAGGCGGAGCCTCAGCTTGTGGCCCAATAGTAGGAGCAGCCTCCGGAACAGCCCCGACTCCTGACAGGGAAAAGGGGAGGAACCAGGCTCCCCAGCCGCTGTAACAGCACTTCCGGACAGGAAGCCCCGCCCCCCCGTTCCCCTCCCCCGCCCGTTTATCTCTGTAGTGCGGCCTGGGCCCAACCAGGGGGTGCTGATTAAAGGCGGCGTCACCGCGCTGTCGCTTTCTCCTTGCCTGCCCCCTCCCCGTATCCCCGCCCCCTTCCCGAATAGCGGGACCGGCCTTGATGTAGGGACGGCAGCCCCCCATCTCTCTGTCCCAGCCCCGGAGCCCGGCTCGCCGCAGCCCCCTGCCCGCCCGCGTCCCCACCCTGCCGGCCGCACTCAGCTCCGGGTCTATTGTATTCCCCGCGGCTGCGGACTCTCCGGCCACACGGTGGCCAGAGGATACCGGGACCCCGGTGCGCCCCTCCAGCCGGTCCCACGGGCCGGAGGCCCTCCCCCGCCCGCCCTCCTCGCAGCAGCGAGGCCGCGGCAAGGGCGCTGCTCCCTCCCGGCGGAGGCGGCGGGGGCCGGCTGGAGGACAGCGGGGACGCACCCCCTCACAGGCGCGCGCGCCGAGCCCCGGCGGCGAGCGCCCCCGCCCCCGCGCGCCCCTCCTGTGGGGAGGAGAGCGGGAGCCCGAGCGAGCCGAGGCAGGAAGAGGCAGCCGCGGACTGCCTGGCCCGCCGATCATTTTTATTATCGAGATTATTATTAAAAGGGGGCGGAGAGCCCAGGCTGCAGGGGAGGGGGCTAGAGACGCCGCTATTTTTATTAAACAGATTATCCCTGAAATAATGAGACGCGCAAGATGGCTGAAGGTGGCTGTGATGAGTGTTGGGCTTGGGTTTTTTCTTTTCTTCTTTTTTTTTAATCTGAGGCAAAAGCTCTGAGGCGACAGCCGCTGCGGAGACCCTGCCCGAGGGCCATCCCCTCAGTTGAGCTGCAGCGGGCGGACCAACGGACCCACCGACGGAGCGACGGGCGCAGGCCCGCCCCGGACGCGTCGCCCGGGCAGCAGCCGGGGGCCGGGGGCGCCCGCCTTTCTGAGACGTCTTTGAATTCTAATCTTTTTTGTTTTGTTTTTGTTATTATTTTTTTGGAAAGGACCGGGGTGGGTGGAGCAGAGGAGGGGAGAGCTCGGGACTTGGCATTTTCTCCCCTGTCTCCTCTTTTGCCGGATGCCGCCAGCCCTCCCCTAAAAGAAAAAGAAAAAAAAAAAATCCACCAAAAAAAAAACCCAAAAAAAAACCCCAAACGCTGCAGGACCCTCGGGCGAGCGCACCCAGCTCCCGGCCGCCGCCGCCCGGAGCCCAAGATGGCTGGGCGCTGAGGGAGGCGCCCGGGCCGGCCCCCGCGCCGCAGGCTGGCTCCGACCGCAGCCCCGAGCCTGCCAGGCCGGAGCAGAGGCCGAGAAGAAAAGAAAGTGGGGGGGGAGGGGGCCGGGGCGGCGCGGGGAGGGCCGGGGGAGGGGAGGGCCGCGAGCCGAGCCTCCTGTTCATTAGCAGTTGAGAAAAATTCCTTTCTAGTTTGATCAATCCTTGTTTTCCTCGGCAGACCTGAGGCGCCCGCCCAGCGCGGAGCCGCAGAGTGGGGTCTCTCCGCGGCGGGGGCGCCCGGCCCGGGCCTCGGGGGAGCGCCGAAGTAGCGCCGAGGGGGTCAAGCCGGAGCACCTCCGGGGCGCCTCCCCCCTCCCCTTCGGGTTTTTTTCCTCCCCACTTCTCTCCCTCCCCCTTCCGTTTCTATTTGTGAAGGGAGGAGGAAGGCAGAGGCGGGCTGGTGGCTCTGGCCGGGGACTGGAATTTCATCTGAATGACTGCCCCTGCGCGCACGCAGCGCCCCGGAGTCGGCCCGCCCGCGCCCCGCGCCCCGCGCCCGCCGCCAGCCGCCCCTCCGGGGAGCGCCCGCGCCCCGGCCC
>JAKSZT010053913.1:72990-118021 GCA_026826555.1 Tolypeutes matacus
CTCCGGGGAGCGCCCGCGCCCCGGCCCAGGGGCCGCCGGCTCGCCTCGCCCGCCCCGTCTGGGGCTAGCCAGCCTCGGCGCGGCCGCACTCGCTTCCCCGGCCCCTCGGAGCTCGGAGGAAGCGAAGGAGGCGCGGCGCCCGCGAGCCGGGAGGGAGCGCCCCGCCGCCGCCGCCGCCGCCGCCGGCGGAGGAAGTGTGCGGCTCCCGGGCTCGGGCCGCCGTGGGGCGCGCCCCGATGTCAGCGGCGGGGCCGAGCGCAGGCCGCGGGCCACCGCTGCGCTAGCCGCGCCGACGGGAGGCGGCCTCTTATATGGAACTTGGGCCCCGGCTCTCCCCACCAGGGCTGGTGCCCCGGCCGCGGCCCTGGCGCAGCCCGCCGCCTCCCGCTAGGCGCTCGGGAGGAGGAGGAGACGCAGCCGGCTGCGCGCGCGGCGGCGTGAGGACCGAGGCTCCCTCCTCTGGGGGGCGGGCGCACGGAAGGCGCTGGTGACTGAGCGACTGTCGGGGCCGGCTGGAGCCGGAGCTCGGGGCTCGGTGGACCTACAACTGCACCGGACGGACTCCCCGGGCTGCGGAGTTGGGGAGGCCTGCCCGGGGCTCCTGCCCGCCGCCGCCATGGCGGAGAATTGGAAGAACTGCTTCGAGGAGGAGCTTATCTGCCCCATCTGCCTGCATGTCTTCGTGGAGCCGGTGCAGCTGCCGTGCAAACACAACTTCTGCCGGGGCTGCATCGGTGAGGCGTGGGCCAAGGACAGCGGCCTGGTGCGCTGTCCGGAGTGCAACCAGGCCTACAACCAGAAGCCGGGCCTGGAGAAGAACCTGAAGCTCACCAACATCGTGGAGAAGTTCAACGCCCTGCACGTGGAGAAGCCGCCGGCGGCGCTGCACTGCGTGTTCTGCCGCCGCGGCCCCCCGCTGCCCGCGCAGAAGGTCTGCCTGCGCTGCGAGGCGCCCTGCTGCCAGTCCCACGTGCAGACGCACCTGCAGCAGCCCTCCACCGCCCGCGGGCACCTCCTGGTGGAGGCGGACGACGTGCGGGCCTGGAGCTGCCCGCAGCACAACGCCTACCGCCTCTACCACTGCGAGGCCGAGCAGGTGGCCGTGTGCCAGTACTGCTGCTACTACAGCGGCGCGCATCAGGGACACTCGGTGTGCGACGTGGAGATCCGGAGGAATGAGATCCGGGCAAGTACCCTACACACACACACACACACACACACACACTCCCTCCCTCCCTCCTGTGTCCACCCATCCGGACAGAGCCACCATTGTGACTTAAGGCCAGAGGCCCCCTTCCAAACTCTCCTACTTTGAAAGTTTGGGGACAAAGTCCTGGGAAGAAGGGTCCCCTATTTCTACTGGACACATTCCTGCACCTGTGCTTAGAGGGTCCATCTTGAGTCATTTGTAGAGTTGGGGTGTGGGGCGGTCAGGGGTAGAGTTTGGGTGTTGCTGTTCTGTGTTGCGCAGTTCCCTCCCCCAGCATGGTTTCTGTAGGCCCTACGGGAAGTCACCGAGGCAGTGACCCTGCTTCTCCAGCTGCTGTTTATGTAATGACTGTCCCGGTGCCGCTGCTGTGGCTGACATGATCCATGATGCTGGCATACCAATGAGGAAGTAAACAAAAGCAGCCATGTTAGTTTCAAGCTCTGTTGGACCCACATGCAGGGGGGCTTCTGGAGGGAGAACTGAAGTTGGGGTATCTGTCCCACGAGGCCTGGCCAGCCAGCCGAATCTCGGTGTCTCAGAGGGGAGGACGATTTCCCACTGGCCCACTCCCTGGTGTGAGAAGCCCTGCCCCCTGTGTGCCTGTGCCTATAGCAGGCATCTGCAGGAACAGACCCTAAAGTATGTGCCTTCCATCACCCGAGCCCTTTTCTGCCCTCTGTCACAGCCCTCCCACATTTGGGGAGGGGAAGTGGAAGACAGAAAAAGAATCCTGTGGGTTTAAGGTTGAGCCGCCTTGAAATCTGGTTTCAGGCAGCTGGCTCCCCTGGGCTGCAGACTGGGTGATTACGGAACCACATCCCCTCCCATTGTATACACCCTGCAGCAGTGGCCAATGTCAAAACCTCCTTCCCCCTCAGGCCTCTGGGCCTGGCTTTGGGAGCTGGATTGAGGCAATACTTCCATCCCAGTCAGTGGAGGGGGGCTCCTCCTAGGTCCCTCCCTGGTCCCCAGGCTTCAGGGTTGAGTCATACCAGAAGGAAGACGTTGGCCTAGGACTGTGAGCAATCTCGGAAGCCCCAGCTCGGGGCCTGGGTGTGATCCCATGGGGGTGAACATGGGCTGTGGTAGTTCTGGGAGTGTTTCTGGGTGGGGGCTCCCAGAAGCTAGTTGAGGCCAGTAGGGAGTTTGGGTATGAGGAAGCTCAGATCAGGGGATGGTTGTAGATGGGGGCTGTTTCCTGTGGGGGGGACCAGTCAGAATGAGTCACATACACATATAACCAACAAAAGGCCACAGGCCGAGGGCGGGGATAACAAATAAAATTTGCTGTATAATTAGTTTCCAATCGGATGGGCTAACTCTGGGATTTTGTGCCAGGACAGGCCTTTGGTTTCTTAAAGGAAGTGTGGGGGAAGGAGTGAGGAGCCACCCTACACACACACACACACACACACACACACACACACGCAAGCACTGGAGACAGGCCTAAGGGAAGTGGATGAGCCCCTGGTATCCACCCCCCCTCAGGGCAGGCAGAGCCCAGACTTTTCCCAGTTGGGGGAAGCTGCTGCTATTAATAAAGATAGAAGGGCTGAGGGAGGAGGCTGGGAAAAGTGCAGAGGCAGGAGAAAGGTGGGCTGTCCTTTCTCTGTCCTGGGATTGGCAGCAGAAAATGAGGGGAGGGGAAAGAAGGGGATGTGTCTGAAAGGTACAGAAGGGGGGCTGCAGCCCTGGGGGGTGAGCATATATGTATCCGCATCCACGGTTGTGATCTTGGCTGTATCTCAGTGCTGGGGTGTGTCTTTAACTGGGGTGGGGGAGAACACCTAATTGTACCTGACTTGGTAGTAGGAGGGTATCTTTTGGTGTGTTTGTCTCACTGTTGTAGTCTCTTGAGGCTGTCTGCTTTACCCTCAAATGCACCTGTCTCTGCCTGAATAACTGGGGGTGGGGGGTGGCACGTGCATGCAGAGTATAGCCTGGAGTTCCCACCAGCAGGCCCCAGAATCCTCGGGCTCTTGGAAGGAACCGGAAGGAGGCAGGCACTGCACTTTGTCTGCAGCTCTGGGTGTGTGTTCCGGTCTGGTGTGGGCACATTCAGGAGCGAGTGGCACCAGGGTCAGATGTGCCATTCTGTGCTCTCAGCATCTGTGCTTGGCAGCCTGAGTCTCATCCTTCTCCAGGCTCTCCCACCCCAGGCTCTCCGGATTCTCTCTGGGGCCCCAGGGCCCTGGCATTGGAAACCATTCAGTAGCCCACAGTCACTCAGGTGCGAGTTTGACTTATTGAATGTGGAAGAAGGAAGCCCACTCCCAAGGCTAGAGGGTGGGCAATGGGAACCTAAATGGAGGGACCCTCTATCTACCTTCTTCAGCAGCTCTAGCCAGCAGGGGAGGGGCCTTTCTCTTGCCCCTTTTCCCTTGCAGGAGGGAGTCCGTCTTAAAGGGCCTCCAGTGGTGCCATGGATGAGGGCAACCGAATTCTCCAGGATAGGAGCAGAAGCATGGAGATCTGGCACATGCCTTAATATACAGCTCTGTTTCTCATGCTTCCTCTTCTGGCCTCCCAGGGGGCTGCTGAAATGCCCTCTCTTCCAGAAAGAGGAAACCCTGACCAACCCCTCCTTGGCGACCCCCACTGGCATGAGCACAGGGGCCTGCTGCCTGGAGTGGGGGCCCAGCAGGGAGGCCAGCAGGGCTTCCATCCAGCCTGGAGACACGGATGGCTCTCAGCGGCAGCCCTGCATAGGCTGTTGCCAGACTCTGCCCTTGGGAAGGTGGTGTGGGCCATATTGCCTTGATGGGGGAGTGGGCAGAGGCTGGGGTTTCCACTGGATGAGCCCCAGAGACCAGTCTCTATACATGTCTGGACCTACATGTGTGCTGTGGAAAGCTAAGGGCCTAAGACTGGGACATCCAGGTGGGACCGGGCCTGGCAGCCCCCAGCCCCCAGGTTTCAGGGGCTCATCTGAGCCAGGGAGGACTGGTAGGAACGGGGGATAGCCCCTATCTCATGACCTCCCTCATGAAAAAGAGACCCAAAGAAGCCTAGTTATATGTGTGAGGAACTGTGCAGGGTGTGTGTGTGTTGGGGGGGGGGGTTGTGCGGTCATAGTTGTGTCTCTATCATCCCCAAGGCAGCAGATCCAGGCCTCTCTGGTGATATGGGGGGGTGGTCGTGCGGTCATAGTTGTGTGTCTCTGTCATCCCCAAGGCAGCAGATCCAGGCCTCTCTGGTGATATGGGGGGGGGGGTCGTGCAGTCATAGTTGTGTGTCTCTGTCATCCCCAAGGCAGCAGATCCAGGCCTCTCTGGTGATATTGCCAGGACCCTGTTCCTTGCATTCAAAGAGGTTCAGAGTAGAGAAGAGGTGCTCTCTGGGGAAAGGAGCCCACTGCCTGGGCCACTTTGGGGTTTGCAGCTGCATGGGGTGAGGGTAACTTGCTCACAACCCTCCTTGTTGGAGGGGGCCACTGGGAGCCTGAAGGGAATCCTGGGTCTCTGCCCCATTGTTGTCTGGGAGGGCTGTGGGAGGGAGGCTGCCCTGGCCCACTGTGCTGGGGAGGAGGCTGCAGCAGAGGGTGTGAGGAGCCAGACTCTGTGCAGAACCCACTGCCCTGCTTTCCCCCAGCAGACCATACTCCTGAGGGCTGGGGCGGGAGGCTGTGTGCACATGAGGGTCATGTGGCTACCCCTTCTTTGACCATCCTCAGTCTGTGTGGAAGGTGGGCTGGCTTGACCTTGGCTGTCAGGCACCAAGAGGAGCCTCAGGCAGCGACCCAGCCCCCACCTCCACCCCAGGATCCTGCTGACACAGCCGCGCCTGTCATGGACACCTTACTGATTCCTCTGTCTCCTATCGTTCTGGGTGGTAGTGTATCCATGTCTGGCTGCAGGTGTGTATGTGTGTGTGTGTGTGTGTAGCCAGCGTGTCTGAGTTGTGTATCTCACATGTGTATCTCTGGGAAGGTACCATGTGAGTGATGGATTTAATTATGTGGTTGTCTGCTGTGTAGTTGTGTGGTCAAGAAGGCTTGCATGCACATGCATGTGTTTCACGTTGGTGAGGGAAGAGGGTACCTGCCTGTTGTGCTTGCTGTATTCCTGTGAACTGAAGTTGAGTGTGCATGCAGGGCTGTTGTCAGCTTGACTGTGCTAGTGTGTGAGTGATGGGTCGGTGATGGTGAGTCTGTGCCAAGGGGCATGTGACTTTGTCACCTGCTGAGGGGGGTGTTGGGGGGCAGATGGGGTTTTCCTTAGAGGGGGAGCTTATTGCCTGTGGAGGGTAGTGGAGGTGGGTGCTCAGGTGGATCTTGTGATGTGGTGTTGGGGCAGTCTGGGTGGGCCTAGGAAGAGGGGGAAGCTCAGCTTGGGCTGCTGCCCTAGGCTTAGCAGGCAGGCCTGGCTGGCCTCGGCCTCGGCCCTGGCTCTGGGAAAGCCTTCCTTCTCGGCTGGCCTGGCATTCAAACCCAGACAAAAGGGGGCTTTCTCTCTCGCCTCTTTGTTCTGCTGCCCCAGAGCGCTGCTCTCTGCATGGCAAAAGCTAATTCTGCTGTACAGCTGGGAAACCCTCTCTGAGGTCTGCCGAGGCTGCCTCCAAGATACTGCCTCTCTCCTTTCCCAGGCTCTCCCCAGCACTTCACATTACCCCCATAGCCCTTTTCCCTCTGGGTCTGGTTTCTCTAGCCAGGGGGTCGACATGGTAACCCAAGGCAGGGGCTGAGGCAAGGAGAGGGGTTCTAGGACAGGCAGAAGCTTTTCTGAGAGGAGAAAGTGTTGTGGGCCCCAGGGAGAGACGAGACTAATGTGCTCCTGGGACAAGGGCTTAGGTGGGGGAGCTGGGAGGGGGATGAAGGGGTTGGCTGCTGGGGAGGAGGCTAAGATGGGGTGCTCTGAGCATGGGCTGCAGCTAGGGCTTGAGAGTCATCTGGGCAAGGACCTGGGCAGGAAGAGGTGCTCCAGCAGCCCAGCCCCCTCTCCTTGCCTCCCCACCCCCCCACCAGAGGCTGCTGGAGCCAGCCCTGGCCTTGTCTCAAAACCTAGGGCCTGCCTCTGCCCCAGTCGTGGGGTCCTCTTCCCTCCTGACCTTGCTTCTCCTCAAGGATGATGTGGTGGTTTTCTTATTATTATTTGTTAACTTTCATACAGCCCAGAGTCCCATGGCCTTATGCATCGACTCAGTCCCGCCTGGCATCACAATGCCAGCTGGGCCTGCAGTCGGGCTTCAGAGGGATGTGAGGTTTCCCTGCAGCCAAAATGTGAGGGGCTTACAATTCCCAGCTCTCCAGATTGGGAGGGGGATCAGAGAGCAGCTCAAGGCGGAGTCTGGAATGTGGGGCAACAGGTATGAGGAGCAGTATGCTCTAGGGCCTTGGAGGGGTGGGAATGGAGTTGCCCCCAGTCTCCTGGAAACTTTAGCCCTCACAGGCCTAGGAGCAGACCATGGAAGGCCCTTAGGCCCCAAGAGGCAGGGCAGGGTGAGCAGGTGCTGTCTGGGCCAGGGCCTGCTGAGGGAGATTGGGCTCCACCTTGTCCCTCGCCCTCCACCCCCACTGGAGGCCTGGTCTCTGAGCCTGGGACTCCAAGTGCTTTTGGTCTAGACCATGGTTCCCTGCTCCATACCACATACTTGAGGTGTGCCACAGTCCAGGGGACTCCCCATAGGCTGGGAGCAACTTGGTAAGGTGCCCCCCACCCCTCCAACTCTCATTGGAGCTGGGAAATCTGGCCCCACTTTAATTGTAGGCTTTTCCCAGGTGGGAAATGGGACCTCACAGCTCTCAGCAATTCCCTGGGAAGGGCTTGGGGTAGAAAGGAGGCTGCTGGGAGGGGGGGACGGAGAGAGGGTGTGTCTCAGACCTTGCCTCCTCTTCTCCTCATCCAGCGTCCAGTGTTTCAGCAACCTGAGTAGGTCATTCAGCAGAATCTGGGTGGGGAATAATGAAAGAACAGTGGATATGTATTTCCCTCCTCCCCTCCAATTTCTCTGTGCTTGAGGTAGCAGGGACCCCTGCCCCTGTCGTTCCCCCAGACGTTGTCTATGGCAGGAGCAAGATCACCTATCCCTGTGGGCAGGCCCTGCAAGGGAGAGCTGGCCAGCGTGGGCCCCTTCCCAATCCTCCCTGGCTGGGGACCCTGGCAAGCTTCCTTCCTCTTCCTGCCCTCCCTGCCCCCAACCCCTGCAGCAGAGATAGGTGCCTGAGGCCTCTGAACCTGGGGAAGGAGAAATGAAACTCCTCTGCCCAACAGGGAATGTTGGGCCACTGCCCCCCTGCCTTTGCTAGGCCAGACTGGTATCCCACTCCAGAGGGCCCTGGGAACCTGAAGCTAAGGGAAGACCCAGCAGGATCCCAGCATCCAAGTGCTGCCAGGGTAGGCTCTGAGAGAGGCCTAGAAGAGGAAGCAGGGTCAGCCAGGAACTCCCTGGGGCCCTCCCAGGGCCTCAGCAGGGGGTCTCCCACTGGCCTGGAGAGTGGGAGTTAAACAGCTCCATTCCTATCTGAGGGAAATTGGGCTGAGAACCTGGGGTTGCCTCTTTCCTGTCCCCCACCCAAGCTGTCTTTATTTTCAGGCTTTGACCCTCAGCCTGGCAACAGCTCACAGTACATGGTGGGTTGGGGCTGGGGCTGGGGGTCCTGTTGAAAGGGCAGGGTGCTGCTGGGGGGCAGGATCTCCTGGTCTGGTTCTTAGAGCCCCTGTCCTGGGTGACCTCACAGGGTCAAACTCGAGGGTCACTCTGAGACCCCCACAGAGGAAGAAAGAGCACCGCCCTTTGCTGAGAAGACACTGTGAGCTAGGCTGTATGCAATCTGCTCTCCAAACTTTGTTATATTGTGCACCTATAGCAGGACTTTGGGTGGCCTGGCTTGGAAGGGGGGGTGGAGGAAGATAGTAATAAAGCCCTGTTTTCAAGAGGCATTGAGATCACACCATGGCAGGTGAGACAATTACCTGACTTCAGAGCAGCGCTGCCTGATACAACTTTCTGTGGTGTTGGTAACATTTTGTATCCATGGTGTCCATTATGGTAACCACTTGCTCATGTGGCTGTTGAGCACTTGAAATGAGGCTGGCATAATTGAGGAACTGATGTTTAATTAATTTATTTTTAACTTAAATGTCAATAGCCACATGTGGTTAGTGGCCATCATATTGTACAGCGCAGCTCCAAGGGGAGAACAGCATGTGCCAGCCCCACTGTGTGGTCAGACAGGGAGGTACCTGCCCAAACCCTGATCAGGGGCCATGGAAGGCTTCCTAGGGAGTGGGAATTTAAGTTGGGTCTTGAAGGATGGACAGGGGGAAGGAAGAGGCACTCTGGGCTGCAGAAAGACATGAACAGAGTCCAGGAAGTTAAAGCAGACACAGAATGTCGGACACAGGATATCAGGATATCAGCCCACCTGGCTGGGAGAGTCAGGTCGTAAGAGAGTCTTCTCTGCCGTGCTAAAGTGTCTGAAAGGAGGTAGTCATTGAGGGTTCTTGAGCAGGGCAGAGACCTTGTTTGAAGAGGTATGTCTGGTGAGGAAGGATGATGGGATAGGTGGAGCAGCGCGGTTGGGCAAGGAAGATGGGATTGATTTCCAAGAAGAGCAGTTTGGTCCAGCACCTTCTAGCAGACTGACCTTGGGTCTGAGGAGAGCCAGGGTCTCCCTTCTGCCTGGAGCCAACTGAGGGGCTGAGGGAGTTAGCAAGAACTCCAGAGGCCTAGCTCTCAGTGTCAAGCTCAAGGGAGGGGGTGGCTGGCTTGATGCCCCTGGTGTGGGGGCAAGTGCAGGGTAAGATCTTGGGGCAGGGAGCCAGAGGGCATCTGTGACCTTGGCAGATGGTTTGACCCTCTGCATCCCAAGGTGCTCATCTCTAAGAGAAGCAGCATGGCTTGGGAAAGATCAGACTCTGCTGCCAGATCACCTGGGTTTGTATTCCAGTTTGCCACCTACTAGCTGTGTGACGTGGGACAAATTACTTAGCCTCTCTGGGCCTCAGTCGCCTCTTCTGTAAACCGAGGGTATTAATAGTACTTACCTCATAGCATTACTGGGATGATTAGATAAGTCAATACAGGAAAAGTGCTTAGGACAGAGGCTGGCCTGACCCTACTCTCAGAAAGCTCATGGTTGAAGTATGTGTGGGAAGCTATTCCAGGCTTCCTGTTACTGGGGTCAGAAGCTGGCCAGACAGCTGTCAACAGGCCCTGGGACTACATGGAGGTCAGAAGGGGCTGGGTGGCAGCAATTTTAGGCAAAGGACCTGTAGGATAAGTCAGTTCTGTAGAGGGAGGGGTGTTGCTCACCCATTCTTGGGAAGGGGTTGATCCATAGCCCGCTCTTTGAAGCCCCCTACTTCACTGTCCCTGCAGAAGATGCTGATGAAGCAACAGGACCGGCTGGAGGAGCGAGAGCAGGACATTGAGGACCAGCTATACAAACTCGAGTCAGACAAGCGCCTGGTGGAGGTAGCTAAGCCCAAGCTGGTGTGTGGGTGGGTGGGGTGGTGGGGAGGCAGCTTGGGTGCAGGGCCATGGACTAGTTCCTTACTAAGGATCTGTTGTGTGGTCAGCTCTGTGCCAGAACCCCTCAGTCATTCAACGAACTGTCCAGAGCCCCCACAGGTGCCAGGGGTGGGGCACAGAGCCCTGTGCCATGCAGAGGGGAATTGGCAGGTCAGACTTTGTCCTTGGGAGCCTGGGGTCTTGGGGTCCCAGATTCTGCCATCCAGGATGTGAGACAGGCAGGAGCAGCAGGCAGAGGCCCCCAGAGCTCACCCACCCACCCACTCTTGCCCCTGTGCCGGCAGGAGAAGGTGAGCCAGCTGAAGGAAGAGGTGCGACTGCAGTACGAGAAGCTGCACCAGCTGCTGGACGAGGACCTGCGGCAGACGGTGGAGGTCCTGGACAAGGCTCAGGCCAAGTTCTGCAGTGAGAACGCGGCACAGGCGCTGCACCTCGGCGAGCGCATGCAGGAGGCCAAGAAGCTGCTCGGCTCCCTGCAGCTGCTCTTTGACAAGACAGAGGATGTCAGCTTCATGAAGGTGGGCTGGGCCCAGGACCGGGCTGGTGGACCCAGGGGCCATTTTCAAGTTGGGGTCTGCAGTTCTCTGCTCCTCCAGACACACACACACAATATTCTACCACTAGAATGCTCACATGCCCTTGGCTTTGGAGCCAGCCTGCATGAATTCAAATCCCACCCCTACTCTTTCTAGCTTTGTGACTTTGGGAAAGTCATTTATTCTCCATAGGCCTTATGGGGATTATAATTTAGATCTACTATCCTTTATCTACAATTCCAAATTTTAAAAAATCTCTAAAAACTAAAAAAAAAAATTGGCAACTCATCTAGCAGCAAACACTGACCTGAACTTGGGCAATTTATGGTCTTTATCTTCCTTGGTATGACTATTCAGACATTTTGCTGCAGAAATGTTGATGAATTGGATTATGTTGGATTCTTTAGGTCCTGCTGGGGATGATATACAATATATGGTACAGGCACTGTATTTTCCTTTAAAAATCAAAAAAAAATTCCAAATTCCAAAACACATCTGGCTCCAAAGATTTCAGATAAAAATTGTGGAACCTACCCCTTAGGCTAGTTGTGTGGATGAAACAATGGATGCACAGAAAGCACTTATAGCAACGTCTGTTGTAGGAAGTGCTCAATAAATGCTAGCTATTTTTGCTTTCTAAAATTGGTGACCCCGCCTTGCCGCACTCTGGCCAGAATCAGAGGCTCAGCAACACCTGGGCAGAGGGAGAGAGAGCTTCCTTCTCCCATCCCTCCTTGCTGCCTTTTCCTCTGACTGACCCTGTTCTCTCCCCTCAGAACACCAAGTCTGTGAAAATCCTAATGGACAGGTGAGCACATGGCCCCCAGCCCTCAGGGGAACATATCTGGGTGAGGGCAGGACGGCCAGGCCCGGCGGGGGAGGTAGGGCGGGCTCACCGGTGATGCCTCCTCACAGCAGATGCCCCGTCCACTGCCCCCCAGGACCCAGACCTGCACGGGCAGCAGCCTTTCTCCCCCTAAGATTGGCCACCTGAACTCCAAGCTCTTCCTGAATGAGGTTGCCAAGAAGGAGAAGCAACTGCGGAAGATGCTAGAAGGTGAGGGTGGGGTCCTCAATAGAAGGGAGAGAGCCCTTTAGGGAGGGGTAAATGCCAGAGCCTTCCCTTCCACAGAAAGTATGGCCTAATCAGATAGAACTTTATTTATATCCTGACTTTGCCATTTCTAGCTGTGGGGCCTGGGACAAGTGACATTACCTCCCTCAACCTCAGTTTCTTCAGCTGTAAAATGGGAACAATCATAGTATCTACCTCTTATGGAAGAGTGAACGTTGGCTGAGATGATACCTGATGTACTGTGCTTGGTTCTACAGATGTAAAAGCTTCCCCGGGGAGAGGAGGCCTGGGTTGCCTGGGGTGGGAACTTTGGCGACTTTTGCCCCAACCTCTCCACAGGCCCCTTCAGCACACCGGTGCCCTTCCTGCAGAGCGTCCCCCTGTACCCTTGTGGCGTGAACAGCTCTGGGGCAGAGAAGCGCAAGCACTCAACAGCCTTCCCTGAGGCCAGTTTCCTAGAGACGTCATCAGGCCCTGTGGGCGGCCAGTACGGGGCAGCCGGCACAGCCAGCGGCGAGGGCCAGTCTGGGCAGCCCCTGGGGCCCTGCAGCTCCACACAGCACTTGGTGGCCCTGCCAGGCGGTGCCCAACCAGTGCACTCAAGTCCTGTGTTCCCCCCGTCGCAGTATCCCAACGGCTCTGCCGCCCAGCAGCCCATCCTCCCCCAGTATGGCAGCCGCAAGATTCTTGTGTGTTCCGTGGACAACTGTTACTGTTCTTCCGTGGCCAACCATGGTGGCCACCAGCCCTATCCCCGATCCGGCCACTTCCCCTGGACAGTGCCCTCGCAGGAGTACTCACACCCGCTTCCACCCACACCCTCGGTCCCCCAGTCCCTTCCCGGCCTAGCGGTCAGAGACTGGCTCGACGCCTCCCAGCAGCCTGGCCACCAGGATTTCTACAGGGTGTATGGGCAGCCGTCTACCAAACACTACGTGACGAGCTAACGCCACATGGGGCGCTGAGGAATCTTCCCCCCCTAGCCCCCAGTGGCTCGGGAATTATGCATCCAGAGACCTACCCTCTTACCTTCCTCTTCTCCCTCTTTTCCTCCCTCCATTCCCCCAGGTCTTTTCCTTTTGGGTTTTGTTTTGTTTTGGATTTTGTTTTTGAAAAAAAAAAAATTTTTTTTTATTATGAATCTCCTGGACACAGGTGACAGCGGGAGCTGGTCTGGGCTGGGGCCACAGGTGGCCCTAGAGTTGGGAAGGTGTCTGCCTCAAGGCGCTGAGCTCTCTCTCTCTGTCTCCTTTTTTCTTCCACTCCTTCCCCTTCAAGCCCCCTTGGCTGGAACCAGCCTCAGCGTCCCCTAGAGCCTTGGGGGCCTCCTCACCACCCTGGGAGGAAGGACCAGTGCCCACTGGCCTGGTTCTCCCTGTTTTTCTTTTGGGCAGTTTGATCACTGAGTAAGGAATGGTAGATTGTGGGACCTTTTTTTTTTTTTTAACCAAGAATGATTTCTTCTGCTTCCTTCTCATCATCTTCCCAGACGGAGTTCAAAGGCCACTTCTCAAGCAGCTTTTGGCATCTTCAGCCTCAGAGTGGGATCTTTTAAAGACAGGAACCCCATGTCCAGGAAAGGGGAAAAGAAACTTTGCCAATGATAGTGACCACAGCAAAAGCAATTAATAATATTAATAATAATAAAGAGAAATAATGAAATTAAAAAAAAAAAAAACCACCGGCACAGCCCTTGTTGAGGTCAGCGGGGGAGGACGGGCTGCCCTGAGTTGGTTCTTTGCCTGGATTTTGACACAGCAACTTCCTGTAGTGAGCACTTTGTATGAATCGTGGACTTCCTGTTCTCAAGGCGCAGGTATTTATTCTGTAATCTGTCTAGAGCACACACCGAAATCCAACCTTCTAATAAACATGATGGCGCAGTCCCACTCCCTGCCTTGCCTCTTAGCCCCCCACTCTCTCAGGTCTGGGGTCTTCAGGAGTTGGTGTGGGGAGGGGTCCTCCAGGGACAGAAGCCCCTGCCCTCCTTGCCTTGATTCTGCCCTCTGGGCTCTAGCCAGCTCCAGGCCTGTGTGTAAATTCACTGAGGCCTCAGCTTCAACTGACTATTTGCTGAGGGCCTGCCGGGCCTGGTCCCTTACTGCAGGGGACCTGGCATTCTTTGAGGTCCTTCTAGTGTGCCCTTACCGAGGACAGACAAAGGGGAAACACCTAAGAGTAGCAAAATTTACCTCTTTCAGTCCACAGATATTTATGGAGCATCAAGTGCCAGTCACTGCAGGGCTGTGGGCATGCAGGTGCGCAGACCCTGGCCTCTTGGAATTTAGTCTAGCCAGGCCTTGTCCTCATGGGAACAGGGAGTGTCTTTTGATGGCACGGGACTCTGGACCCTGCCCCTGAATGGAGGAAGGGCAGGCAGGGGAAAGTGGTCTCCCCAAGGCTGCATCAGTGCCTTGGTGCTGGCAAGGGTCACTTAGCGAGACGAGAAAGACCCTACCCCTAACCCCTTTGGCAGAGTTTCTTAAGGTCTCAAGCAAGTCTTGGGAACTAGTTTAAAGGACTGATTCCTGAGGCCCGGCTTGGACTCGGTGTTGGGGCCTTGTCTTTTTTCTTTTTTTTTTTTTTTTAATTTTTAAATTTTTTTATTTTTATTTTTTTATTTTACCAGGAGGTCCCGGGGATGGAACCCAGGTCCCTCTATCCATCAAATGGATGCCCAACCATTTGAGCCACATCCGCCCCCCGGGGCCTTGTCTTTAAAAAGGCTCTCTGGTGCGTTGCCTGATGGTTTGCATGTTTGTCTCTTCCACACTAGGAGGAGGGGTGACCTTCCCTGGGCATGCACGTGTGGCAGAACCAGGGCCTGAATGCCCCCAGCCCAGGAAGCCTAGAGCAAGGCAGGGAGCCTATGGAGAAAACCCGTGCCAGAGGGTCAAGCCTCCCTGCAAAGATGAAGACCCAGGGGGGAGGACATGGTCAGGTCACGCCCCCCACTGCACCCCGGCCAGTTGGGCTGGGCCAGACCAAACTATATAGAGTCTTGATCCTGCTAATTGCTGCTGCTTGTAGGGCTAGAAGGTGACTCAGGGTGGAGTGGATCCTTGCTTCCTTGCTCCCCCTCCCCAGTTTTGCACTGCAGGGAGCTGGAGCCAGGAATTCTATTCCCCTGCACCTGTTTGGGACTAAAGGGGGGGGGTTCAGATGGCTGGAAATCAGTGCTCCTCCAGCCCAGGATGGAAGGGTGCCTGGGCGCAGCCAGATAGTAACTCCACTCACATCTTTTCCTGTCTTACTGTCCCTTGTCTATGGTCATCAGGAGACCTTGGACATCCCTTGTGCCAGGAGTTGGGGGTCAAGACAAAGCTGCCCAACTTCTCGCCTCCTTGGCCTAGCTTTGTTTTAGCTGATGGGGGTGGGGGTAGGAGGAAGGGGTCCTTTCTCCAGATACATCAAATACATCAATCAGACTGAGCTCTGGAGGGGAGATCCTGGTGGGAGATGGGATGGGCCAGAACCCCACCTTCCCAGCGTGGAAAGCCTACCCCAGACAACTATGCGCTCAGGCACACAGCTGTAGGCGCAGCAGCAAGCAGCCAGCTGCCCGCAGGGTGGCCTGAGGGTGCCAAAGACAGGCAGGGGAGCAGGGAGACACTAACCCCATCCAGCTGTCCTCAGCCACCCAGCTGTCCCGGGCTTTGTAGGAGCAGCTGTCACCCACCTCCCCAAAGAGTCAGGAGCAGAGAAGGCCCAGAAAGAGCTGAAAGTGCTCCAGGACACAGGGCAGCCCCAGGAAGCCCGTGAGGGGCCTTCCCCACCCTGAAATGGTGTGCACACGCTGAACCTCCCTGCACCCACAGGGTAAGCGCCCTGCGCCTCACAACGGCTAACCGACTTAGGCCACCCTCCCACCCTCGGGAGCGCCCTCCGCCCCCTCCCCCTGAGGACCCATTCCTCCTCATTCGACCCACCGGCCCGGGGCGGCGGCCCCTGCGGCCCAGATGTGAGGAGCCCGCGGAAAGGAGGCGACCGCCAGGGGGTTTCCTCCGCCCTGCCCCCCCGCCCGCCCGACGCCTTTCATGTCGCTGCCCTCCCCCCGCCCCCGCCCGGAGCCGAGCAGCTGGGCCCGCTGCCCCGGCCCCTCCCTCCGCCGCTCTCCCAGCTGTCTGTGGGGTGGGGCCGGGCAGCTGGGAAACAGCTGCAAGTCGGGGTGGGGGGTCGTGGGACGCTCAGCTGCCCCTCAGCAACTGCCGGAAACAGTTTCCTGGCCCAGGAGAGGGTGCAGGGGGGCCGGGGGGAGGGCGAGGCCCGGGCGACCGGGAAAGGTCGGCTCCTCCGCCCCCTCCCCCTGCGCATCTGGCCCGGGCAGCTGAGCCCGGCAGACCCCAGATCAAAGCCCCCTCCCAGCTTCAAAGGGCACCCTGGGGGCGGGGGCAGGGGCAGGACCGGGGTGGGGGCAGTTGGGAACGTCCTGGACGTCGGACTCCGCTGAGTCAGCGCCCAGGCCCTGCACGCTGGAAGCCAAAACCCCACGTTCAAACCTCACTCGGTTCTTACAGGCCCTGGATCACACCCGCCCACTCAGGCGGGCCTCTTCCTCAGACACCTTGCTCCTCGCCTCCTGCTGAGGGTGGGGGAGAACCGACTAACACAGGACCACACCCCTGGCCCCCCAGGGGATTCCCTACCCCAGCCCAGCCTCTTGTAAATTGTGTGTAGGGGGTGGGGGGCTCCTGGGGCAGTCCTCCCCAGCCTAGCGCTCCAGGCCTAAAAAAGGAAGGGGGTGTGGCTATCCTTCCTGGGGGGGTGGGGTGAAGGCAGGTGGAACAATGATTCCTGGGTTTCCCTTACCGACTCCACCATACTTTTTGCTCCTTTTCTAAAGTGAGCAGCTTTCTGTATGGTTTTGGAAAACTTTGTTGGAGGTGCTTTGTAAAAGTGGTCTCCAGAACCCTCTGCGCTCTGTTTCCTCCAGTGAGGGGGGCAAGGGATGGAATTCAGGGAGCCCTTGGATTGCACCTACCCTACATTCTGTGCAGAAGTGCTGGGGCAAAAGTCTGGGATTCAGGCTTTCCCAAGGCTAAGGTTGTAGAAACTTCTTTGAGGCTGAGGGGAATGGGAAACGATCCGAATGTGGGTTCAGAGGCAGCTAGAGAAGTAAGAAGTTATGGGCCTGGACCACAGAGTGGGAGGGCTGGCTTTGAGAACACGAGCTTCTTCCTTCACCTTCCCTCTTTCTCTCCTCAACACTCTACCCTTTCCACTTGCAACCCAAAGACTTTCTTCTCTTCCAGAGCAGATGTATCCAGTCTCTGCCTGAGGCCCTACAGTGACAGAGAATTCACAACCTCAAGACACTCTCTTCCACAGTGAAAGTTCTTCCAAATAACAAATAGAAATCTGATGGGTAGAGTTTTGGGCTCTACCATGTTCTCCAAGGTGTGTGGGAACCACACCCTCAAGAGTGAGGGAAGCCTTCAAGATTCCAGGAATGCTTTCCTGAAATCCCCCATCCCTAGCATTTAGGATACAGGAACCTGGCAATTGGCTTATCTCAGTTCTGTCCTGGGGGTGTTTGGATGTTTCCTCCATGGAAGACCAGTTTTCTTTAATTGCTGTGTGGTTAATTCCTCTCAATTGCAGCAAGCTGGGATATTTACAGCTTCTCCTTGCACTAGATCTTCAATAATTGAGTCTTTCTGGAGAGAGAACCCATCTGCTCTGTGCCATAGGTTATTTTTCATTATTTATATTGAGGCAAGAAGAGTGTGATGTGGGGGGTGGTATGTGGGTTGGTTTTCAACAGCTTGTAGAATGGGTTAGAGGTGGCACAGGTATCATCTGAAAATTGTAGGTTAGAAGTGGAGGGGGAGCTGTCCAAGAACTGAGTATTAGGGGTGGTACAGGCTTCTGGTCCACCTGGAAAAATGACACTGAGTCATTCAACATATGGATAGCCTGGCTGGCTGGTTGTGAATTAGCTATTATCATCAGATACTCTCCGTGTGCGTGCCTGCTGCAGGGCACAGAGCAGGGAGGAGGCACAAATGCAGTGGGGCAGCTCATGGCCTACCAGTTAGGGACACCCCATCCCCATCCTGCCAGCTGCAGCTCCCTGGGCTCCACCCATCAAAACATATGCTTTCAGTCAATCCTCCAATAGCCCAAGTGGTTCCATGTCACAGTGGTTTTGTACTTGCTGAGCCCTCTGCCTGATTGTCTGCCTAGGGGTCTCCCCTCCTCCCCCATCTCTGTTGCAGCCCTCCCCTGGCCTTTCCAGAGGGTGTTCTGAGGAGTAAAGAGATGATGCCTGTGAAGTGCCAAGGCTGGTGCTGGCATAGTTGGCTCATCCCAGTGCTCCTGTTCCTTTGGGCCAACTATATACCCCATGCACTTAGCTCTCTCACTAGGTATTGCAACTAATTGTGGTTTACATGTCACTTACTCCACCTAGACTGTGAGTCCCTTGAAAACAGGAAATATTAGTCATCTCTGATTTTCCAGAGCCTAGCACAGTGCCTGGTCATTCATTCAGTTAATAAATGGTTATTGAGATCCTCCTAGTTCCAGGCACTGTTCCAATATTGGGGAGCCATCAGTGAACAAAACAAACCCTCTGCTCTCTTAGAGCTTATGACCTAATGGGGAAGAGACAGATAATGAATAATAAATAAGTAAATATGTGAGTCGGTGATAAGTACTACAAAAATTAAAAAAAATAAAGCAAGGTGAGCAGGGTAGGGGATGTCAACTAGGAGTGACGGGGCATGGCAATTTTTACATAGGTAGGTCACAGAAAGCTTTACTGAGAAGGTGACATTGAGAAGAAACCAAAAGAATGTGAGGGAGCAAGATCTGGGGAAATTTGGAGGAAGAATGTTCTAGGCGGAGGAAACATCAAGTGTAAAGGCCTAAGACAGAAGATGCTTATTTCAGGGACGGCAAGGAGGTGAGTGTGGTTGCGGGTGAGTGTTGAGGTCAGTGAGGGAGTTGAGGGAACAGGGGCTGGGATACCAGGCCATTTTAAGTACTTTGCCTCTGCCAAGAGATATTTGCTGAATGAATTAATGAATTAATGGATGTATGCATGCCAAATGCCTAGGATAGACAAGGCTCTAAAAGGGCATCCTGTGGACTGCAGGGTACCAGGCCATCTTCTTGGGGAGACAATAACAGAAGTATAAAAGAGGGAGCAGACACCTCAGGAGGGAAATTGCTGTGAGCACAGGTGTGGAAACAAAATCATGGGGGTTCAGTGAGGATATCTCATGGGGAACAAAGGGTCTGTGTGAAAGTTCATGGTTGATAAGCCTGGGAAAAAAGTTTGGGTCAGACCCAAGAGGGGCTTTGAATGACGGGATAAACAGTTTGGGCTTGAGTGTCCATAGCAGCAGGGCCCCTGCAGGCCTCGGAGCCAGGGAGACCTTTTAGAACAAAACTCTGACCACTGAGGGGAGGAGCTGCCAGGTGGGGGAGGGAGTGCAGGTGAGAGAGGAGAAGAGGGCACAGGAGCAGATTGGCCACCTTCCAAGGAGCAGGAAGGACCAAGGTCGAGGCCTCCAGGTCCGTCTGCTCAGGCCAAGGGCTGGAGGCCTAGCTCAGGCCTTCGCTTCCCTGCCAGCCAGCCAGCCGTGGCCCCCGAGTCAGCACAAAATCCCGACCCCAAGGAGGAGGCGGCACAGAGCCAGAAGCTGCTGAGGGAGCACTGGCAGCAAGATGCCATTGTACGTCTGCAATCAAGATATTTCAGAGGAAATCAAAAGCACCAACTGGGGAAATGATGTGTGCACACTTGTGCTTTCTCTCTCTCTCTCAAACACGC
Organism: Tolypeutes matacus; assembly: GCA_026826555.1. Classification (NCBI taxonomy): domain Eukaryota; kingdom Metazoa; phylum Chordata; class Mammalia; order Cingulata; family Chlamyphoridae; genus Tolypeutes; species Tolypeutes matacus. Next base: position 92,064 of record JAKSZT010053913.1, read on the forward strand.
ACAAACTTCTGCCTCCAAAATGGGTCAAGTGAAGGCTGTGGGCGTGGGTTGGGGAGGGAGGCCTGGGGAGGAGAGGGGGCCCGGGAGCTGCCTGGGGCCGCGTGCCTGCTCACCCTCCTGGCAAAGGGGGTGGCAGCAGCTGCAGGGTGGGGCGGGACAGGACGGTAGCTATACACCTCCCCATGCATATGGATAATGCACACAGCTGCCCTGCCTGCCTCGTGTTCATTAGGCCCAACTGTTTCAGGAGCGGCGGCAGGCGGCGGGGTGGGGGGGGGTGATGTGCCCATTCACAGACAGGGGCAGAGTGGCTGCGTGCAGCTGTGCAGACACCCCTCCCCGCCGCCGCCGTCAGCAGCACAGCCTCTGAATGCCCCTTCTTCCCTCTTTCTCTTCCAGCCCACTGCTCTGCCAGATCTGGTGGTCTCAGGGTGGGAAAGGGGCCTGGGAAGGGAGTCTTCAGATTGAACATGGGGAAGACGGGCTGTTTCTTACAAATCAAGCTCTTTCTCCCCTTCTCTCCAAATGCCATCTGTAGCCTCCAGGCAGGAAAACTGCTTTGGCCCTGTCATCTGGAGGCCCAAGGGAAGCCCCCTTCAGAAACAAAAGCCCCAGATCAGGTTGCCCTGTGCCCCCAGACAGATCCAAAGAGGGCGGCTGGTGTGCCAGCAGGATTCTGCAGCAAGGGAGGCCAGGGCGGCAGGAAGCTGGGCTCCAACCCCCCAGGGCAAGTGGCCCAGGCGGCACGGGGTGGGGCCGGGGGCTGGCTGGTGTGATGTGTGATAGGCAGGCCACCAGGCACAGCTGTGCAGCTTGTCCCCTACACAAGGGCACCTGTCTGAGGGGCCCTCAGCTAGTGCCAAACCTTGCACCCTGGTGTGGGGCATCCTCCCCCATATGGTGACCAGCTTCCCCTTCACAAGGCAGGGGGAAGGATGGTGGGTGGGTAGAGTCCAGGTGTCCGCTCTGTAGTCTGCCCTTCCTTCTCTCCCTTCAGCAGCACAGACTCTCGGGGCTTCTGGCCCTTTCACTCCAATAAACCCTCACTTCCATTTTGGCCCAGGGAACTGGATCCAGGGGTGCTGCAGAGCCCTTGGGTGGGAAGAGAGGCGCTATCCCCGGCCAGAGCCCAAACTGCAGCAGGCCCCCCAGTCTCTTTCCTTTGGCCACCTCTGCTGGCGGCCTGGCCTCCAGGGCAGCAGCCAGCGCTGGGGCTCTGGGGATGGGCCTTGTGGATCCTGAAGAGGGTGGTGTCAAAGAGTGCCTAGAGTTTCCTAGCGCACCATTTCTTAACTGCTCCTAGCAGTTAAAGGGCCTGCTTTTTAGGCAGGATGGCAAGGGGCTTTTCGGTAAGTCATCAGGAATCCCAGTGAAGCCATTTCCTAGCTGTGTGATTCTAGCAGGTGACAGCCTCCATGAGCCTTCGTTTCCTCATCTGGGAGATAGCGATGGTAATGGCCATCTTATAGGGCTAACCAGAGATCAAATCTGCTAATCACTAAAAGGAGTAGTAAGTAGTTTGCTTAGCTACATGTTCGTTCCCCCCAAACCCTTGTACCTGTCAGCTTCAGGCATCCAGGCAGGGACCCCTTTAACTCCTCTGTCTCCTTGACTCAGCCTGCTCTCTGCAATTCTGCCATTAATGTTTCATTTCTTTAGCAAAGGCTTTTTGATCCCCAGGACCCTGCAATTCACTCTGGGGGAAAACTTCTCCAAGTTCTTTTGTGCAGGAGGATTCCTTAGTTCCTTTCCTGAGAGCAGAGCCTTAGAAGCCAAAAGGGAAAAAGATATTGAGTATGAACCTGCTGCCAGGAAGGCCTGGGTTCAAGTTCTGACTCTGCCCTTTCTTTTTTTTTCTCTCCTTTTTAAATTTATTATATTAAAATATTTCTTTCCAGGCTACAGATAAGGAATTGTTCTCAATTAAAAAAAAATTTTTTTTCAATAATTTTACACTGATTTATATTGTCATATTACTTGGAGCAAAACAAAATATAATAGTAAATGAAAAATGATAGGATTTTCTTTGCCTGACTCTGCCCTTCCTGTGTGACCCTGGAGTTAAATTAAATTGATCCTCCTCAGGATTAAATAAGATAATAACTGTGAAGTGCCTGGTACAAGTGGGTGTCCCCTTCAAATTGTGCCCTGGCCTGGTTGTCGGCCGTATAGCCACATGTCCGTGTGTGCGGCTGGCTCTGGATACACACACACACACACACACACACACACACCCCTCCCCAGAGTGCTGGACCAGCAGATTCACTGCCGGGAGCGGGAGCTCTCTCTCCCTCCTCCCTGCCCTGCTCCCGGTGGCTTCAGCTTCTCTGTGTTCTGCAGTGTTGGAAAAGGAAATTACTGAACAGATTGCAATTAAGGGGGATGAGGGGGGAGAAAGAGACAGAGGCCCTAACATGCAGCTTGACTGAGCGCTAAACTGTGTTTTTGCCCGGAGCCAATCAGGAGCCTCTGACAAAAGCCTGTTCCCACTTACAAATCTAATTGCAAGAGGTGTGGCTGGGGTGGCCCTGGGAGCCCTAAGAAGACAGGACTGCCAGCACCTCCGGGAAGGCTGCAGGCCGCTCGTTGCCTTGAGTTACAGAGCCACTTGGGAGGTGGGGGGCAGAGGCCTTGGGGGCCTGAGAAGGCCTTGGCTCCAGCATTTCTGCCAGTCACTATGAAAGACTATGCATTGTTGATACATAATCTCATTGAATCCCTGACAACTCCGTGAGCTAGCTGATGATTACCTCATTTTACAGAGAAGAAGCTGAGGCACAGAGTGTTCCTACTGTGTGCTAGTCATTGCCCTGGGCCAGGGTACTTTACATTATCTCTCATTAAAATCTCCCTACACTTTAGCCCCATTTTATAGATGAAGAGCAGGGCTCAGAGAAGGTCACTTGCCCAGGAACACAGAGCTGGCTTACTGATGAGGAAGGACTTAACCCAGGGTCTCTCTGACTCCAGAGACCACCCTTGTAAAATTGCACTGCATTGTCCTCAGACTGAGCAAGAAGTCCTAGGTAGGGCTGCCACATTTAGTGAAACAAAAACAAAACCTGAAAAGAGCCAGGATGGCCAGCTAACTTGAATTTCAGATAAACAGTGAATTATTTTTTATAATGTATGTCCCAAATATTCCATGGGACATACTTATACGAAAATGCATTTGTTGTTTATCTGAAATTCAAATTTAACTGAGTGTCCTGTAATTTATCGGGCCCCCCTAGTCCTGGGGTCTTCCTCCTTTTGCCCCTGCCTCTAGCTCCCCTCCAGTTCTGTCAAGAGCTTGTACTTTAAAGGCAGGGCGTGGGACCAGCTGTGCTGATGTGTCTCTAGACTGCTGAAGTGAGGCTGCCGAAGGGGAAGACGGGAGTGGGGGAAGAGCGCTGGTGTTGGTAGTGAGGGCGGCTGTTGCAGGGCCCATGGGAGTGAGTAGCCAAGCCACGCTTTTCTACTCTGGGGGGCAGGGCCCTGGACTGGTGCCAACTCTGCCATCTCCTTGGGCAAGTCTTCTCTCCTCTCTGAACCCCCTCTTTAAAAGGAAGACCCAGTATTAGGTGCTGGCAATTGCAAGTATCCCTTCCAGCCCTAACTCTTCCGGTGTCTGTGGGGCTGGACCTGTGCAAAGGATTAATACAAAATCCATGGTTGTGCTGCTGAGAGCACAGAAAGCACCCAGCACGTGGGGCAGGGAACCCCAGGGGAGCAGTGCTGGTCAGAAGAGACCCAGGGTATGGAGGGGTGTGCTGGAGGAGGCTGGGGCCGAGTGTCCTGGGAAATGGGCCTTTTGCTGTCTTCGTCCCTGGGAGGCTCCAGCCGGCTGCTGATCCAGACCCCGGCTCCAGGCCGCCTGCACTCAGCGGCTGAGTGAGCTTGGGCAGACTCCTCAGCTGAGGCCAGGGCCACTGTTTGCTCACCGGCAACGTGGGACTAAAGATGTATGTGACGTGCCTGGCACGTAGGCAGGGTTTCAGAAAGGGGAACTAGTGTTGTTGTGATTAGTATTAATATATCCTTCCGCAAAAAAAGCACCTTGAGGAAAGCTAACCCCCTGACAGAACAAACTGTCATCTTCATCAAAGAACACAACACATTCCAAGTTGCCTTCATTTCAGCTAAATTTTATTTGCTGGATTTTTGACAGACATTTAAATTATACATTGAGTTTTCCACATGACCAAACACCATGGCCCTTCCTTTGATTATCATTTTCCAAAGGGACTATAAAAAAAGAACCTTTCCATGTATCAGACTGAACCCTGAAACCACATGGAGTGCAGAGCTAAAAATAAAAAGAACTAAGAACTGGTCCCTGAGAAGGAAAAGAAAGAGAAATCAAAGCAAACTCTGGCGGGAACCAAAGGACGAATCCTGGTGAAGGTGACATGGCGTCACCCTCCAGGCCAGGCCGGGTAAGAAGTGGTGGGCAGTGAGGGTGGGGCACAGAGTGGCACAAAAATAGCCACCACTTTAGCCCAGAGGGAAATAAAGAAATTTGTGAAAAGCCAGGAGCAAGAGAGGGGGCGGGGCGGGGGACGGAGGACGACACTGTCCTCTCAGCAGCTGTGGGGCCATGGACGTCTTTAACCCTGGCCCAGCATTTCCAACCGCTAGCATAATCGCTGACTTTCAGCTGTGCACCGACATGTTCCCCAGCTCAGCCCACATCAATGACACCCTTGTTTCCATAGTAACCAAGTGAGAGTGAAGGGAAAAGGGTGTACTGCACTGGGCGCAGGGAATCCAGCCAAAAGGAGCGGCGCAGGGTCGGGAGGAGCCGGCAGGGAGGAGGGGAGGGGAAGGACTCAAGTTTTTCCCACAGCTGGTTTGAACACACATCATGGGCTCCTGTCCCAGGCCTTGCCTGCCCTCTCCGCCCCAACCCTCTCTCCTGCACTTTCAGATGCAATGGTGCGCAGAGGAAAACTCTTACCAACATTTGACTTATTGGACCTGGGAGGATGGGAAAAGAGATACCCTCTTTCTGGCTTCAAATTCTGTCTTCTGGTCATGGCCTTAGGGGGTGGGGGTGGGACTGGGGAGAGGGAAAGGGACTTCAAAAGGATTTGGGTTTTGCAAATGGGAGCTTTCAAACTCTGTATTTTCCAGACTTCTCTCATCTACCCCACGAACCCCACGAGGGGCTCAATAGGGCTCAAAGGGAAGATGAAAGCTTGGGACATCTACAGTGTCCCTGTATCTTTAGCTGAACAACAAATCGGAACATGTACCGAAGCTATCAGAGGAGGGCAGGTGGCTTCTGCCCACGAGCAGAGGCCCTGGGAGGGCTCTTCAAAACAGTTCCCTAAGTTGGTGGTAAAAGAACAAGGATATTTTACAAAACATCCTCTGCCAGAGTCAAAGTTCCATATCTCAGTGTTCCAAAATTGCAGACCCCAAAGCAGGCATTTTGCCCCTCGGAGAACATCCTTGGTGCACTGTTTGGAGGGGAAAGTCATTTTTAAGAGCCACATTTGCAGCTTGGTAGAAGGGAAGTTTCTGATTCCTTGTAATTCTGTTTTGACTCTGTTCAAAGCTAGAGAGGAGCCTGGGTGATTCAGAGAAGCCAGCAGAGGAGGTTGCGGGGAGCAACTAGTTCAGTGATTTGAAAAACCTCACCTTCCTTTGTTTTGCAAGTCTTTACAGGTCTGTCCAAAGCAAACCCAGGGTACCTTTTCATGTCTGGCTTTGTTAAATGACTTACACTCCAGACTGCCTTTAGAACTGGCCATGCTTCTGTCCAGAAAAAGCTGGGTAACTGAGGGCCAGGGACCGGAGTGGCCCCATCAGGCGGCTCACCTGCCTTGCTGGGTTTGGGAAGGGCCACCTCCCAGGATGAGAAGGTGGCTGAACAAAGTTTAATTCAGGAGACAGGCGATGCTCTGGCCTGCTTTCCCATGTTTGAAGCCGGACATTTCTGAAGGCTCAAGGAAACAAGCTTTTTTTGCAGTACAGGGCACAAGTCGCCTGCCATCCCTCTCCCATCCCTCAGCATCTTGCTGGAGAGAGGGAGAGAAGGCCAGCAGCGGGGGTGACTCTGGCTTCCCTGGGCATGCCCCGGGGAACCACGCACACCCATGTTCTTCCCAGCAACAAACCTCTCCACCATGATCATCCCACACCACCAAGTTGCCGGCTCTGTAAAAATTGATCTCTTCTAAAAATCGATCTGCCTGGCTTTCACAGTGGAGGTTCATGGTAAAGCTGCGTTTATTTTTAAAATCTGATAGCAGCAGCCTATTGTGATCATTTAAACACAGGATTCTTTGAGCTTTAGAAATCCCTTCTATAGGATGGCGGTGGAGAAGCCAGTTAATCTGAGTCGCCTGCTCACTGCTCCACTGAACTGGAGAAAGCCTGTTTACACCAGCCTGAGCCCTCCATGTGAGGGCTTTTTAAGGACCTTGTAATTTTTCTGGAATTAAACCTCCCACCTCTCCTTACATTCCAGATGTCATTACAGTCAAAAGTCCTAAGAATTTGCTTCTCTGTGGGCTGGCTAGGGGGCTGGGGCTGGGGTATGTTTCTGTAGTGACTTGTTTGCAAGAAAAGGATTTTTTTTTTCCTGTCCAAAGGGTGAGGATTACATACACAGTCTCCTACCTGCACAGCAAGATGGTTTATTCATCTGCCATTCCTCCCTTCCCCCACCAGCAGCTTCCGGCGGACAGACTAAAACCCTGGCTCACTTGGTCAAAATCACTGACCAGCACCAGCAATCACTATCTGTGATTTTAAAACCATGGGGAAATGTAAGGGACAGGTCAGTAAATAAATGAACTCAGCATAAGCTACTTCTTCCTCTTTTCCTCTTTTTTTTAAAAAAAAAAAGAAAGAAAAAAGCCCGCTGGAATTGTCTAAACTGCAATGCAATCTCTTGTTCATTTGAAAGATCTCATTTTCTAATCATGTGCTTTGAGACATTTAATACTATTTCAATTATGCAGAGGAAATAATATAATTCCTTTTATTTGAAAAATGATACTGAACCTCAGAGATCAGTTAAACCTACTGCTGGAATGGGGATTCTTTTTTAAACTGAGCCGTTCCCTCTCTTGAAACAGCTGTAGCTGTACACAGATGGAAAAACATTTGGTCAGAAAGCAGCAAATTAGTGTTTTTCAGGACAGAATTCGGCTCCTGCAGCTCCTGCGTCTCCATTCGGCTAGATTTTATTTCTTCTTTGCATTGACATTTTTGCAGACCCAGTTCATGCCGTCCTTTGAGGGAAACGGGCAGAGAAAGGCAGTGTTAGTCGCAGGAAAGGCACCACCCACTCCAGCCTGGGAAGAGGCTGGGGTCCTCGCTCCTCCCCCTGGACCACCAGCTCTAGGAAGGCGGCTCGCCTCGGGGCCCACCCGGACACCCCAGACATGACCTCCCCCGGAGGAGGAGGAGGAAGGCCTAGGAGAGCAGAGGAGGGTGATGGGACGGGAAGTGCCCAGTGTCTGAACTTGAGATGGGACCTCAGGAACTCCCTCTGGAAAAATAAACACATCTGCCTGGATCCGAGGTCCGAGTGAGGAGCTATCAGGAAAGATTCCAGCCATTTTTGGCTTTTTCTAAAAGCTGACCTTTGCTAGGGCATTAAATTCAATAAGCCACCCTTCTGGTGCCCTGGCGTGTTTACAGTGTGACAGTGTACACTTGGGTTCAATTAAATTTCTTTTTGGAAAAACAAACCAACTGCAGGGTGCATTACTAGACACACACTGGGGCGCCGTGCATTTCTTTCTTTTCGTGCAGCACGACAGATCTGTTTAAAAGGGCCTGGCCTGACTCTTGAGGCTTTCAGCACTACCAAACGGCGGAATGGGCGAGAAGGTTCCCTTAAAGGCACAGTGACCTTGAAAGTGTCCTCTCCGAGAGGGCCGGAGGGGGACAGAGGTAAAAGCCACACAATGCTTAAAGCCACCTGGCAGGTGGCCTGATTTCTCACAGATGCCAGTGCTGTCAGGTGACCTCCTTTTCATCCTCCTTTGGAGCCACACCTGCATGCTTCCCCTTTCCCCAGAGTCGGTCTGACCTTTAGGGGTGTGACGCAGTGTCCCCTCGAAAGCCCAGAACAAAACCAGAAGGTGCTCCTGCCATGAATCCCTTGCCCTTGCATCTGTCACACATGCTCGCAGAGGTCCCAGCCGCATGTGCACATATCAGGGTATACACGCCTCGCAGAGTCCCGCATTTCCTGTGACCATGGAACTAGTTGCCGAACCAGAACAGCTGAGACAGCTTAAAGCAATAAATATCAGCTGACACGCTGGCCATTCGGAACATTAATCCCACAAACAATACATCACTGCAAAAAAACCGGCAGGCATCCTATCTCCCGACTAATCTGACCAGAACCTGAATTTGCAGTGAAGTAAAACTCCACCGGCTGCCACCAGAGCACTTGGGCAGGGGAAGCAGATGATCTGACAGTGGGCCCAGAGCGGCCCTTCTGGCATTTGCTGGGAGTAGCTGGCTAAGGCCAGGAGCCCAAAGGGAGAGAGCACCTGGCAGCTGCACCGAGAGGGCCGAGGACTGCCGAGGTGGGAGCAAGGCGGACCCCAAACGCGTCTCCAACTGGGGCAGCTACTGCCTCTGAAAGGCTGAGGCCAATTCTAAGACCACTTAGAAGACCACTTGATGAAAAGGATTAAGTTAAAGAGAAGCATGTTTAATTTTAGTAGCTAATTGGTTGCCAGGAAAAAATGATCACCTGTCAGGAGTCAAAAAAGATTTTTACAAATAAAAGAGGGATGAGTAAGATAAGCATCTTCTCTCTGCCTGCGAAGCTGAATAGCTCAGCACTTATGTGGTGTTTCCATCTGCAGGCACCCGCACAAGCGCCAGCAAAGGTGCATGCCTCAATATTTCCTCCTTTATAAAGACTTGCAATATTTTATCAAACTGTCTTCTCAGAGAAAACAAGAACAGAGTTTCTACACTATACGAATAGCATTTTTCCTCTTGCTTTATGACTATGGAGGGTGGTTCTTTTATTACATTTAACTGAAGATAAATGCAGGCAAAGAGATAGGAAAAATATTTACTCAGCTGCAAGAACCCAAAGCAGAAGGTGGAGGGTGAGGGGCAGCTTTCTCCTGGGTATCTGTCAGGGAGGCAGAGGGGGGTTTAAACGGAGGAGCCCCGCTGAGGGGCAGTGTCCTCCAGATGTCTGCAAGGGCCAGTGGGGACAAAGCCCCACGAGCCACAGTCCCGCCAGCAGAGGGCGCTCAGAGGTCAGTACCCACAGGCAGCCGTGCCAGCCCCCAGGGCCTGCACCGCTGCCTCGCGCAACCTGAAGCGTGGGAAGCACAGGGAGACTGAAAAGGGGGCAAAGCCGCGTGGCTGCCCGAGGCCCGGGGAGGCCCCTCTGATCTGAAGGTGGGAGGTGGGACGTGTGGGGTAACAGCCAGCGGTGATAAGACATCTTAAATCAAATCAGGGGCAAGCTGTGCCAAGTTACTAACTAGAAAGGCAAGGCAAGAGTGTGTCCAAGATCCCTGCGGGGGAGGGTCCACGTCAGACTTCCTTGAGGTTGTAGTCACAGAACCCAGCATGGCTTCTGGCCTATAGCAGACACTTAATTTTAAGCATTTTGCATACATTTTTTAAAACCTTACGACAACCCTGTGACACAGACACTACTATTATTCCCATTTTACAGATGAGGAAATGAAGGCACAGAAAAGTTAAATAACTTCCCTAAGGCCACCTACCTATACATGGCAGAGGCAAGATATGAACCCAGACACTCTAGCTCCAGCGTCAGTTTACCATTTCTTACTGGTTGCGGGGCACTGCTGGGGGATGAGCTCTGCCTCAAGCTCAGGGGGGCACTGGGAATCACCATGAAGTTAGGAAAGGGGGCAATTCCAGTTTTTTATTCATTATATGACTTCCAGCTGAACATAAGGGTCTGAAACTGGAGCAACCCCTAGCCAAGGACCCTGCATGGTTTTGTTTTGGCTCCGAAGGTTCCAGAGACTGCTTCTGGCCACTCGGCTTTCAAGATTCCTGGGCTGCCAGGTGTCTAGGCATGTGGCAGCTTGGATATTTACCTGGGTGCACTATCCGAGCATATTAACTCTCCACAAAGCCCACCACCTCCAGGGGAAACTACATTTAGGGACAACACAGTTGCAGGAGGAGGAATCTTCTGCTTCTTATGTTTAAATTAATGTGCCACACCACTCTTGCTTTAATTTGGTAAGGCTTTTTTTTAAAACAGACAGCTGAGAAAAGGTGATTACTTACTTGAAGTAGGTTACTGCTCTGCCTCCAACAGAAGGAAATGAACTCATAGGTTTGTTTAATAGTTGGACCTTTATTGTTCAAAACTGGTTTGGCCAATTTTCTGTGCATTTGATCTTCATCATGAGGATGACAATCTTCTGGTATAAACTGTCCTCCCATTCTGCCCCCACGCCTGCACCTCCCCCAACCAGTCTTGCTGAAACTGAATTTGAATTGATTAGTTTCAATTCAATAATAGAGACTAGAGAGAGACATCAAGCCTCAAATACTGAGCTTTATTTGGCCTCATAGAGAGGGAATAAATTTTACCATGTCACGATATCATTCCCTATTACAACTCCTGGGAAAAATCTAAAGCTGCCTCTAACCGTATGGGTGGGAACCCACTTCCACAGACCTCCTTCTTTCTACAGGAAGAGTGGTCTCTTACTGTACTGCTCTTTTTAGTATGATCTCCCTCCAATGAATCCATCACTGCTCTGTGGCTGGAAGGAAGCAGCGGCAGCCATGGTTGGGTGGGCCCCGTTTTGAAAGCCACGACGACTGCGCGGTCACATCAGTAATTGCTTTAAGATGACGAGGCGCTCAGACTCTGGCTGAGCAATGTGGCTTGTCCCATTGTGCCATTAGGCCCCCAGGGTCAAGGAGCAGCTGGATGCAGCATATATAAAATAATGCTTGCTATTAATATTTCTTTCTGGCTACAAAGGGCACTACACCAGAGAGGGAGCAAAATCACTTATCCTGATCTTTCTTTCTTAGTCTACAGAAGGTTTTGAAAATTTGAAAATAAACCCGAGGTCTGACTTGCAGATAAGCAGTGCCACGTACACTTGGAGTCAGTAACAACTGATGCCAGGCCTAGCAAGATGTGGTAAATGTAATTTTTTAAAACATAAAAATTCTGATGGAATTTTAAGGGAAAAGTCCCTTAGATCAAGGAAAAAGAAACAAAACAAACTGCGGGCTGGTGAATGTTTAGTGTTCATCCACAAGCTGGCTCTGAAGGGCAGCTCGCATGGCAGTGTGCAGACTGCTAATGAGCCGTTCTTTCTACGGAAGTGAGGCATCTGAAAGACAACTGTGAACTGGACTATCACCCCTGTTCGGGGAGGGAGGGAGGAATTGTGGGATAGATGTAAATAGAAAAGGTGAGCACGAGACAGTGGCATGGAGGGTAATACCCAGGAGAACTTTCTGCTAGCTCACAGCTATTGGCGTAGGCAGGGCTCTGTAATGACTAGGCTAGAGACCAGGTCAAAAGCGCTGCTCTCTGCTCTACATATCAGGTGTAATTTTAATTAAACACACACAAACACACACATACACGCACACACGATGTTTTAGAGGGAAAAGGTCTTCAAACATCTGAAACTAAAACAGCAAGGAGAATTGTGGTTTGGGGTTTAAATTCAGGTCTATAGGTAGAAGGGGGATTGATTTCTCCTTTGCTCACGATATTCTAGGCACTCAAGGGAAAAGAAAAGAACAAGAGTCCCAGTGCTAAATGGTATCTGCTAGGAGAGGCCCTAGCAACCCTGGCCTAGCCTCAAGGGCACAGAGGGAGACTTTCTTCATGTTTATAAGGGCGTCTGGCTGAGGGAGTTTTAAGTTATCCTCCCAGACATTTTTCAGTTCCTCCTCTTTCTGCCTTCATCTAATTGACATAACTGGGTCTATTCTGATCCCTCCCCTGGACTCTGGACCTTGCTGCAGTACACTTTCCAAGATTGATGTTCTCCTTCAGCTTCTCGTGCCCTTTACCTATTCTCTGCTCTTGACAGTTTCCCATGAAAACCTGCTTTAATTATATGATGGGCCTGCCTCCGAGTCACCATCAATCAGGCAAAGAAAGACTGTTCCAAACCCTCTCAAAGCCCACAAAAGCTGATTTCCACATGTAGAGCAGGGGCTGTTGGGCAATACGTGGTACCTGCCTACGGAACCGTAAGAGCAAGGCCCTGAAATCCACTGTAAGAACCACTGCCTCCCAGTGTCCGATCAGGCACTAGGCCACTCGCCACTCACCTAATGAGAAGTGGCACCACCTAACAAACATGGGGCTCCTCCCCTGCTTGCCCACTGGAGGGTGCCTGCTATTTTTCACTTTGATTAAATATACACACACCCAACATAAATAGAGATGCTGTTTTCAAATACTTGAAACTATAACAGAGATTCTAGGTTTTTTTTTTTTTTTTTTTTTTTTTTTAAGTTTGTACATTTTCTTTTCTGGTCATTAGAGTTGTGGGGCCAGATGCTATCTGGCTCATATGGTGTCTGAATCATTTTGGTTAGCTTTGCCTATGATTCATCAACTTTTAGGGGAAAAAAAAAAAGATGAAATAGGAATTTAGGGAATTTTAGTAATTATTACACAGTATCCATGTCTGAAAGTGAAACCAAAATAATAAGATATTATGGACATTTTTCTGGTGAAATTTTTCATGTTTTAGGAATACTTTACACCTCAATAAGAATCATTAAAGGCTTGCACTTCACCCAAGTAAGGCAGGAAAGGAATTCCATTTCAGTGACTCTTTTTAAGGTGAAAACCAAGAAATTGGCTGAGTGTGCAAGAGCTTAGGTGAGAAGCATTCCCTGAAGGAGGGACATGGTCATTCAGTGCCGCCCAATGAAGAGCACTTCCAGAGAAAAACCCCATGACCTTTCTCCACTCCCCAAAGGTTACCATTAAAGGACAATAGACAGCAGATTCCCTTCTTAATTAACATTTTTATTAAATAACCCATTTCAAATAATGGTTAAATTCTGTAAATTTATATCATTCTATTAACCATAATCTAATCTCATTAACCTTGAAATCCCAGTCTTAACTACCCAATTCTATACACGATGGTACTATCTACTAAACTAATTAAGTGACCTTCAAACTATTTCTCCTCTATATAAAATCATCATTTTTTTTGGCTCATAATTCTTTGTTGAATCTCTCTTGATATCATTTCCTGTGAACTCAGTTGCTGAAGGTCCCTGATCTGAGAACTTTATCAAAATCAAACCAGACTTACTATTCTCACTTTATTCAAATTGGTTGATTTCAAAGCCCTCTAACTGCCTGATCGCTCACTGCCTCTTTTTTGGCTAAAGATCCTGCGACTTAAAAAGCACTGCATTTCTATGGTGGCAACATGCCCAGTTCATAGAGCTCTATCCTTGTCATCTCAGTGGGGTGGGGTGGGGGTTGGAAGAAAAGGACATGAGCTCCCTCAACTACCCCGGGCTCCCCTGAAGCAGTGCCCTTGACTTGAATGCCACCATTCTAAATACGAATTCTAGATACCTCTAGTCTGTTTTCATAGCCCTAAGACTGGCTGTAGAAACAACAGCCTCTCTGTTAATGCCTGTTGAGCTTTTTCTTCCTTTCAACATTTTGGCCAAGTGAAAAAAGATTACAGAGCTGTCAGTTTCCATTTCCTTATGAGTATGCACCCAAAATGTATGTATTTTCTTTAGCTTCACCTTTATAGCCGCCAACCTCAGAGATGTGTTCTAGATTCTACGTCTGTGTTCTAAACTATTTAAAAAGGCAGAGTTCTCTTGCTGAAGTGGTTTGTAGAAACCCCTCCTGGGCCTCATCCTCAAGCAAAATCACCTTAGGTCTCATCAATCCATCATATGTACCATCGGACGGAAATACTTCAGGCAAAACTCAATGATTTTTTAAATTGGGTTATAACCAGAGAAAGCTAAGTAAAATGATCACAGTTTACTTATTCAACAAGATCCTGGGCTGCAGTATGCTTGCTGGACTGCCTTGTAAATTAAGCTGGAAAATGCAGTAATTAAAAACCTGATAGATATGTAATTACATATGTAATTGTGATTATATAGGGGAGACTCTAGAAGAATATAACTATTTCTGGTAGTTAGTTCCTTTGTGAAATGTTATTAGGAGGGAGGAAAAAGAACTTTTCTTTTTTTAACTTTATATATTTTTCTATGATTAACAGTGATAATATAATACTTTTATAATATAAGAATCTGGAAAGGAAGAACAGAAGGAAATAAATAAGGCTAACAACAACAAAAAATCCAAACCCCTCTGGGAAACGGATGTGGCTCAGGAGGTTCGGCGTCCGTCTACCATATGGAGAGACCAGGGTTCGATCCCCTGTACCTCCCGGTAAAAAAAAAAAAAAAAAATCCAAACCCCCACAACCCTCCCAAACCTAAACCCCACGGAGACCCACAGAGCTCCAGAATCCATTTTGCAGATGTAGACAAGGTAATCTCTGAATAGTTAAGTGGTCCTGCAACACACACAAGTGCACGAAGGCCTTCTGAGGGTGCAGGCATTGAAGATCTGGAGGAGGGGGATGCTTGCCCTGTGCTGACTGGTCTGCCCGTAGATTTAGAGACCAAGCACCAAAGCAGGCCTAGGCTGCTTGTATAACAAAAAACAAAAAACAAACAAAAAGAAATAAAACAGATGGAACAACTGAGACAGTTCTAGGAAGTGATTATTTGCTTGAAATAAAAGTCATCAGGCAGTTTTAAGACAAATCAGTGTCGAATGTCTTAGGAAGGAGGGAAGAAGAATATTAAAAGGGAAATGGAAAGAAGCTGCAGGACAATGATGAAGAATCAAATCTCAGGCTCATATCACAACGCGCCAAGTTCAGAGAAAAGGAAACCAGTCATGCCATTAGAGACACATGCCATATGGCAATGAGGGAAGATATAATTTCTTTAGATGTTGTTAATCCCCCACAGCATCCTACAGCAGTACTGTCTGGTTCTCATAGCACTGTCACATCCCTGGCAGGTATACCAGATGTCTAAAATGAGGCATGTGGTACATGCTTAGGGCTTCAGAATAAAGTAGCCCTAGAAGAATGACTTCATAGTGGCAAATGATTTGAGGTTGCCTGGTAGGAAGCATCAAGAGATGAAATTGTTTATCATTCTTTGAGGATACAGCCTCTCAGGTATCTGGGATACAACTATTTTCATCCCTAAATTAATATAAAATGGGGTGGGTAGGGTGAAGTGGTAGTTTCTCTTCGGTATATAGTACATCAGTACAAAGCAGGGGCTTCGTGTCAGCAGAAACCTTCCATTGGGGAATCAACCCAAAGTAGCAGGAAACAGACACTGACCCTTAGGGAAATGGAGAAGACCAACAAAAAAAACAAAAATACTTCTAAGATAACTATTGTCCAGGATTATTGACAGCTCCTCGCCTTGAGAGTACAAGTCTTTAGCACCCACAATATTAGATACAACACAAAAGTCCAACTCAATCAGCAAAGAATCCTAGAGTTAGAAAGAATTTTAAGGACTGTTTGACATCTTACCCAACAGGGAAAGCTCATTGCTTGTGTGGGATGGTTTATCCATGGCTTTCCTGGAACAGTCTATGATATCAGATTGATTATTAAGGAGAAAAGAACCAAATTCCTCCATGGCCTTCACATCCTGGAATAGTTTATCTGCCAATCAAAGGCTATTTGTTTTGTATCTTTTTCTATTAGATCAGCACAATCAATGAGACAGACCACCTAGGTGGGCTGCTATTTTGCCATGTGACCAATCTTTCCTTGTAATCTCACCTGCACGCCCTCTCCTGTGAGAGCTGAGCAAGACTGGATCTGCCAGACTCGGTCACGAATAGTATGCAAGTTCAGTCCTTCTGCAATTTCAGAGGCAGGGGCTGCTGTGAGCAAATCCTGCTTATTAGCAAAGATGAGCACTGGCACACAACTTAGCTTTTCTTCCTCCAGTAATTCAGCTAGTTCCTGGATCATTTTGGAACATTTGGGGAGGGGTGGAGAGGAAAGGATGAAAATCTATATTCAACTATGTATCTCTAATTAAAAAAAAAACAAAACAGTTAAGCTAATGGACTACCAACTTTCAAGGGCAGTGGTTGGTTCTCAGACTTTAAGCTGTGGAAAAATCCGTTGGCAGAGTCCTGACGCTAACTTTGTAAAGTCTGAGCTAGAGCCCAGGAATCTCCATTTTAACAAGCTCCCCGGGTGGTTCTGCTATAGGTAATTCATAGATCACACTTTGAGAAACACTGTTCAATGTTGAATACAAGTAGCTGGTTAAAGATTCAAAGTTTACTCAAGGTTTATGATGTATAAATAACTTTCAATGCATAGATATAAATATGTAATTTAAAATGAATATGACAATTGCTTTAGAGATTGATTCTGTTTTAATAATCTCTGCCTACAAAACATGCATGCACATACATTACATTTTATCAAACCCACATCCTAAAATACCTGTATTATTTCATTTGGCAAGGTCCCTGATTTTTAGGGTATAGGTTGGGATCTAAACTGAATGTTGATTCTGTATGCAATAAGTACCTGAGAGTATAAATACTTACCTAAATGATAAGTCCCACCTCTCCCCCATTAAACCCACATTTTTGCTAGGCCACATGCCTGGACTCTCAAAGAGAATGGGACAATTCAAGGGTCAGATGATAATACATGATACCTTTCACCTCCATTCTTGAGTTTAGCATTGGTTCACACGAGTGATGAAACAGAAATCATTAAGGTATGGAAGGGAGATGGGAGTCTGGAGAGTTCTCAACCTAATTTCCAGGAAAAAGGAACACAAACATGGGGACTGCTACCTTCGGAAGGCCACCTGTGGTAGTTTAGGACACAGGCCAAGGACTCCACAACGAGACCTAAACACGCTTCTCCAAAGAGGTCCATTCTACTCCTTGCTTCTTCTCTCAGTGTACCATGGTCTGGGTAAAATGGTCTATGCCCATTGCTTCTCTATTTAAAAATTGTGAACACTGTGGATTACAGAGTGGAATCCTGTTGGCACGTACCCTGCACTTGAGACCATCTTTGGGTCAAGGTATATCTTATTTCCTGGCTTGAAAATAAGTGTAGCTTCGTCTTGGTCTACAACATTGCATCTCATCCCTTTGAATTTGCCAAAGTTACCCCTGGATCAATTAAGTTGGTATTGAAAAATGTATACAGAAATGAAAAGGGAATTGTTCCTCTGGGATCATTTCTAGGTGGACTGGGATGGAAACCTGAAGAGCTTTTAGGCATGGTGCTAAGTTCCATTTGCCTTTATCTTATTTAATTTGATTAAAGCTAAGAAGCTTTAATAAAAAAATTGTTTAAAGGACTCTCATCTAATTTCCTTTAAGACAACTGGTCTTTTTGCCTGCTTGCCATAATGACTGACTTGTTTGAACTGCAAAGGTTAAGTAAAAAATATCTCCCTCAACTCTCACACATTTACAAGGTAGATTAATGAATACCCAGTTATTTGGGAACTATCTTGACAGAAGAATTATTTACCTGACCCGTCTCTTCAAATCTTTTTCTGTCTGCACTGTCGATTACATATATCTGTAAAGGAAAAGAAGGTTACTTCAATACACAGATACGGAAAAAGACAGGGCTACTTCTATGAAAGAGCAGGTGATCTCATGTCAGTGGATTTAAGATTAGTACATACAGAAATTGAGCTGGCAACTCAGCTCATCTGTGGAAGCAAAATAAACGAACGAACGAATGAATGAATGAATGAAATGGGGCTACCTAGAAAATAACTCCAGCAAAATTCCAAAGACTAGGAAGTTAGGAAAGCTAAGGCAGGATAAAATAGCTACATTTAATGGCACTTTATGTGTTATGAAACATTTTTACTAAGTTTATTCTTTTATTCTTCACTAAGCTCTATGAGATAGATTTCATTATTTTCTCATTTTGTACATAAATAAAACAAAAACCCAAAGAAGTTAAGTAACTTGACAAGTTACACCTGAGAAATGGGATTCAAACTCGGGCATACCTGGCAGGAAAGTCCAGAGTGCCCTTAACCACTCTGCTCTGCTGCTTCCCAGCTTGTCAGAATGGAAGGGATGGTGTTTTGAGGCATTTATAAACCTATATTTCTCAAACATTATTACTCTGAAAGTATGTGAGCATCAACTATAAACTGACTTCAGATGCTGAGCCAGGAAACAGCGATCCCCTTCCCACTCCTACCATCACAGGCTGCTTGGAAGTTAAGATCAAATATTGGAAATAGCAAGGGCTTAGGCTTTGTTAGAAGAGAAGCCCAGAAATTCATTGTAAATTACAAATCCAAAGCTTTCTCCTCCATCCCTGAATTTTATTTACTGTGTAAAAACCATCCTATAATAATAATAAGAGACATAAGGTAAGGCAAAAAGGAAAGAAAAATCACCTAGATTTACAGTACCCAAACACATTAACTGTCTTAATTCCTTATAGAAAGTTCCCTCCTAGTCCTTCACATGAAAATTGAAAAAAGAAAATTAGGGATACAGTTTTGTAGTCTGAATTTTTCTTTTTTTTTTCTTTTTTTTTTTTTTAAAGATTTTATTTATTTATTCATTTATCCCCCCCTTGCTGCTTGTGCTCGCTGGGTCAGCTAACCACGCCGTGCGGGCGGGCTTGCCTTCACCAGGAGGCCCCGGGAACCGAACCCGGGGCCTCCCATATGGTAAACGGGAGCCCTACTGATTGAGCCACAGCCGCTTCCCTGAATTTTTCTTTTATTTAATGATGTATTAAGTGTTTTTTTCTAGTTGCTAATCTTAAAAATTATCAAATTTTCAACTTCCTTTAAACAATTTAAATTTGTTATTTAATGGCATAATGGAAAAACTCTCTTTTAAAAGAGAATCTTCAACTTAAAATGAAAACAAAAACAATCCTCAACCCTAATTTTTACATGCCTTAAGTTACATAAACTAGATACTTTGCAATGGAAACAGGTATTTCTGTAAGCGAGTCAAATTATGTTGTACACTGAAAACTGGCTTTCTTCTGAAACAAAAACCAATTACAATTCCTTTGCTCAACGCTCTATCATTTAGAGTCACTAGGGCTAACTAGTATACCAGAAACCAAGACTGGCCTTTTCTCTCAAAAATACCCTATGCTCCTTCCTGTGTTTCTTTCAGGGAGAATCACAGGAGGGGAAGGATGAACGTGACTGGTCTGAGTAATTTTCTGTGGCTTTATCATTGTGTTGTTACTATTCTCTGACTCCATGTCAATATATGAATTAGTGGGCTCTGCATCTCAGACATACAAAATCCGATTTTTGTCTGATTTTTGTTTGTTTGCTTGTTCTGTATTTTTTTCTTTTTTCATTTTACTGGGAGGTCCCAGGGATCGAACCCAGGTCCCTCCATATGGGAGACGGACGCCCAACCATTTGAGCCACATCCACCCCCTGACTGTCTGATAAGTCACTATGCAGAATATGGTGGCAGCCAAGTTTGCTACCAGCGGGGTCACATTTTAAATGTAGTGGGCAGGGAAGCGGCTGTGGCTCAATCAGTAGGGCTCCCGTTTACCATATGGGAGGCCCCGGGTTCGGTTCCCGGGGCCTCCTGGTGAAGGCAAGCCCGCCCGCGCGGCGTGGTTAGCTGACCCAGCGAGCACAAGCAGCAAGAGGGGCATAACTGAATAAATAAATAAAATCTTAAAAAAATAAAATAAATAAAATAAATAAATAAATAAATAAATGTAGTGGGCACAATATGAATACAGAAGTAGAAAGGAGAGGAATGCAGTGGGAGCAGGAACCTCAACATAAAAGAATTATTAATTAATTAGCATTATTTGGAGGTCCACAGTGGATTAGGATGATCTTCTCTCAAGCAACAGTCCAAGAAGATGTGAAGGAAGAAGGATCAGATGACTGATCACCAGGGAGAGTGTTTTGGGCACAGACGGCAGCCTGGAGGCTGCATTCTGGCCACTAAACAAGAAAGGAAATACAAAGCAGAACAAAGATGTGCTTAGAACAGAGGGTGTGAGTAAGAAGGTAAGAGTAGAAAAGAGGAGGCTAAATGAAGGCTGAGAATATACTTAAAGACACAGTTAGGAAATCGATGATGAAAAACAATTTGGGGTGAGGATGTGGAGAAACTAGATTCTTCGTGCATTGCTGGTGGGAAGCCAAAATGGTGCAGCCACTGTGGAATACAGCTTGGTGGTTCCTTGGAAAGTTGAATGTAAAATTCCCCTATGACTTGGTGTATTGGTTTCTAGACTGCTAAAACAAATACCATACAATAGGTTGGCTTAACAACAAGAAATTGCTGGCTCACAGTTTCAGAGGCTAGAGGGCTGGCTTCCTCCCGTGGTTGGGATATTCGGGCTGGCCAGCAATCTCTGGAGTTCCTTGGCTTTTCTGTCACGTGGCAATGCCCATGGCAGTGTCTTCTTCTTTCTCTTCTGGGTTCCATTGATTTTCAGCTTCTAGCTGCTCCCTGTGGCTTCCTTCTGTACCCAATTTGCTTTGTTTATAAGGACTTCAGCCATATTGGATTAAGGCCCACCCTCATTCAGTTTGGCTACACCCTACTGAGTAACATCTTTAAAGGTCCTATTTATAAATGGGTTTGCACTTAACAGGACCAGGGGTTGGGACCTGAACATGCCTTTTGCGGGGACACGATTCAATCCCCAATACCTGGCAATCCCACTTTTAGGTAAATACCCAAAATAATTGAAAATAGGAACACAATTAGATACTTATACGCCAATATTTATAGTAGCAATATTCACAATAGCCAAAAAGTCGAAGCAACCCAATTGCTCAGTGACCAATGAATGGATAAACAAAATGTGGCATATACATACACTGAAATAGTATACAGTCATAAAAAGGAATAATGTTCTAATACTTGCTGCAACATGGATGAACCCCGAAAAAATTATGCTAAGTGAAATAAGCCCAACACAAAAGGACAAACATTGTATATTCCACTAAACAGAAATATCTAGGAAAAGTAAATTCATAGAGACAGAAAGTAGATTACAGGTTACCAGGTGCTAGGGGAAGGAAGAAATGAGGAGTTTTTGCTTAATGAGTACAGAGTTAATATTTGGGATGATGAAAATGTTTTGGTAATGGATGGTGGTGACGGGTGCACAACATTGATTAATGGCTCTGAATTGTACAGTTAAAAATGGTTGACTTGGCAAATTTTATGTTATATATGTTACCACAATAAATATTAAAAGACAAGACAAGAAAAGAAAAACCTAGACAGTTGGGAGAGGATGAGGAAGAAAGAAAAGATAGCTTGATAGTAAACAAGAAAGATAACTAGCCAAATATCAGAACATCCAGAGGCTGAAGGTCAAAGAGAAGAAAGCTTTAATTTTTACTAATAATTACTTGCTATTTATTGCTTTGGTATGAAATTTCACAGGAAACATTTCCATTCAAAGATTTAAAAGGAAGATTTTCCAAAACTATTCAAAATCTTCTTCTGTGACATTTTTCTGAAGTAACTTATATAAAATTTGAAAATTACTACACAATAATTCCAGGAGGAAGTCTTTAAAACAGCTGCCCTATTTATTACTTAAGAAAAGGGTTTTGATAGTTTCCGATTATTTCTGTGAATCCCAAAAAGAGAAAGATTATGTTCGTAAACTAATCTGTTCTTCTGGGTATGATACCCTTTGATTATATTGGATTCAGTTGAGGGGCCCTTGATTAAATTACCTGTTACGATTAGGGCTCTGATTCAACAAGTCAGTAAGGCATAACTCAGGTTGAGTCCTCACCCCCTTGATGGGCTGATATAAACAAATGCTCACTCAAGAAGACAAACGGGAAGAGAGCACTCCTGTCATTTCTTATCCTGGGGCCCCTGGAAGAGAGATAAGCCATTCGCCTGATAGTTTGCAGCTGATCTTGGGAAGACAGCTGAGCCTGATCTAGGAAGCCCTGAGAGATGAGCCCTAACCAGGAGAGAGAGGAAGCCCTGAGAGACAAGCCCTATGCCAGCCTGCAGCTGAGAGAGAGGAAGCCCAGAGTGGAAGGCTGAACCCTCACAGAGATCAGCAACCATTTTGCTTCCACATGTGGAACTGACTTAGGTGAGAAAGTAACCTTGAGTTGGACTCTTTAAGGACTTGTAACTGTAAGTTTTTACCCCAAATAAATACGTGTTATAAAAGCCAACACATTTCTGGTACTTTGCATCCCTTTAGCTGACTAATACAAAGACCAAGTGAAAAAGTCATAAGCACAAACTAGTCTCCAGTGATCCCACACATGTGTTTTTCTGCAGCAGTATACTCTTCTTCTGGTCACCCCCTTCCCCAGGCTTTCCCAGTTTCTTTGTGCAAATATCTGTTTTTTGTTTTCTTCTGGACAAGAGCTATTTTCAGAAAAGTATAGCCTTTTATTTTTTTAAAAAATTTAAACCTAGCTTAACCATGTTAAAATTTTTAAAAATTAAAAAGAATCCCCAAACAACAAATAATCAATAAAAAATTTTCTGGTCTTTAGTCATAAAATACCAGATAAAGTTAAACATTTATTGTACTTCTGATTTATTTCAAAACAGAATGGACCTTAATAAATCAAATCATAAAATCTGTTCTAAAATAAGGTTATAATCATGGTGCTCAGAATGATGCTTTAAACAAAGCCAATTCACATCATCCTGGGCAATTGCTTTGAAATTCTTATTTGGTTGTGGGAGGGAGAACTAGGGAAAAAGATTTTTTTTTTTTCTTGATGGAAGTTCAGCTGGCCCTTGCTTATCCAGGGAACGATTATCTAGTGTATGAATGGAGGGCTCTTTGTTTCTCCCCCGGTTGCTTCTGCTCCTCCTCCCCCTCCTGCTGCCACCTTTTGGCCATTTTCTTGCTCCTAAGCTTTTCTCCACCAGAGGGGAGACAGAGACAAGAAGAGATGACACTAAAATAGTGTGTCTTTTTATTGATTACTTGAGCAAAAGTTTGGGAGGGGCCTGAAACTAATGGCAAATGTTGCTTGATGACTCGTAGTTTTTAGCTATTTGTGCTCTTTCTATCCCCTAGTAGTACTGATGCTCTGCGATGTGAGGGGAATACATGAGATGGTTATCTTATGTTAGGGTGCTTGAAAACTAGCTCTTTTTATGTCTTATATTTTGGATATGGAAATGATGACAAAATTACTTTGTTTAAATCACGTTAAGTTTAAAAACAAAATTTATAATAGCAAAGTAAATGGAGTTTAGTCATAATGTGACTATACCTTGTATAAAAATAATACTATGCACATTTATCTGTCAAAAAGGCTGTTATCCGTGCCGGCAGACCTCATGGCCAGCAGACAACATGGCTACAAGACCTCGCTGGGACCTTCAGTTTAACCTTGAGGTCCCAGTTTCTCTTTCCGGGACCTCCCCTTGGCCCCAGATATTCCCAAACGGCCTCACCACTGGCTCCCACCATAGGTGGGGTAACCAATAACAGCTGGGGCCCATCCCTTTATCATTAGCAAGGGGGTGGAATAATGAACAGTTTAAAAGGTAATCACATGAGGCAGAGCTCGTGCTCTCTGCCCAGAGGAGCCCACACCAAATCTTGGTGTGTATTTTTGTCTTTTTCTCCCATTTCTCAGCAAGCTCTGTTCTTCCCCATATTTCCCCAATAAATTCTTTTTACTGGCCTAACAACAACAACAAAAGCTGTTACTACTTCCTGGCCTGAAGAGAAACAAAAGAAGCCCCTTCCTCTCCCTTCTACCGCACCTCAAGTTTTATTTCTTAGTCAGTTCCCCCAACTTAATAAAGCTGAAGTCAGATGTTCTCAATGTCATCTTCCCTGAGAATAATTTTGGCACTTTTAGAAGTTGCCTTAACTCTTACAAACCAACAGGGATCATTTAATGCTCTAAAGCAGGAGTTGGCAAACTTTTTCTATAAAGGGTCAAGTAGTAAATATTTTATCCTTTGTGGCCCACACAATCTCTTTTACAACTATTCAACTCTGCTGTTGTAGCATAAAAGCACCCATAGACAATACATAAACAAACAGACATGCCTGTGTGCCAAAAGAACTTAATTTATGGGCTCTGAAATTTGAATTTCATATACTTTTCCATGTATTACATACTATTCTTTATTTTTGAGGTACCGGGGCCGGAGATTGAACTCAGGACCTCGTATATGGGAAGCCACTGAGCTACACCGGCTTCCCTGAGTCGGTTTTTTCATTTGTTTGCTTGTTGTTGGTTTTGGCTTTTAGGAAGCACTGGGGACCAAACCTGGAACCTCCCATGTGGGAAGCAGGTGCTCAACTAATTGAGCCACATCTCCTCCCCAATATTTTTTTTCTTTTGATTTTTTTCAACCATTTAAAAGTGTAAAAACTATTTTTAGCTCATAGACTATATAAAACAGATGGCAGAAAGATAATGCCATGGGTAAACATAAATACCAGTACTATTATATTTTTTATTTATAACTCCATTTTTCACTTCCTACAGGATCTAAAGGCAAATGTATAAAATGTAATGAGAAAGCAAGGGTTATGGACACATACTGTATAAATATGTAGTTTGCGATGAGAACTACATAAAGGTGGGGGAATGGACAGACATAGGAACATGGCTTATATATACTATTGAGGTTAAGTTAGTATCAAAGCAAACAATGTTGTTATAGATGTTAAATTTAAGCCCCATGGTAACCACAAAGAAAGTATCAGAAGAATATGCATATTCATGGACAGAAAGTAGAGTACGGGATCGCTGGCACCCAACCCCAGAACCACCAGTCTTTGGGAAGAAAACATTGCCTTGATGACAGCTTAATTTGGATTTTCTCTTAGTCTTAAAACCATAAGCTAATAAATTCCCATTATTTAAGCCGACCCATTGCATAGGATTTGCTTGCACAGCCCAGGAAACTAAACAGATGCATTTGTCTCATCTTTTTCTCCTCATCCACCAAAACTTTTAACCTGGACTAGGGCCAGAACATGTACAAGGTAAGCCTGTGCGATGTCCATCTCAGCACCTTAAATGTGTTTGTTGATTTAATGATAGTACAATTTTATATTCTGGCATGATTCTCCATTGAAGAGTCATGGTGAATGCATTAATTCACTATTTCTCATAAACCCCCATTATAAATTATACATATACATTATAACAGAATCATTATGGCTATTGTGCATAGAACAGATTTCAGTGAGGCAAGGGTAAAAGTAAGGAGGCTAGTTAGGATGATACTGCAAAAATCAATGCATGGTAGCTGTGGAGGTGGAGAGAAGCAGTCAGATTCTAGAAATAATTTGTAGAGTTGACAGGATTTGCTGATGGATCAGATATAGGGAATGAGAAGAAAAGAAGCCAAGGATGATGCCAGAGTTTTTGGATAAATGGAATTACCATTTATTGAGAAGACTGACAGAGGAATGAGTTTGGGTAGGGGTGGATGTAGGTAAGAATTTGGTTTTGGCCAGGATGAGGTACTTATTGGACACTGAAATGGAGATGTCAAGTAGGCAGCTACCAAATATGAAACTGGAGGAGGAGGGTTCCAGGCTGGAAATATTAATTTGAGATTCACCAGCATGTAGGTGGTAATTAAAGCCTTCAGATTGGATGAGGTCTCTTAAGCAGTGACTCAGAGAAGGAAAGCACAAGGACTGAACTCTGGGGTACTCCAACATTTGGAGGTTGGGGAGATAAGAAGAAAATATATAGCAATGGGAACTGAGGAGGAGTAGTCAGTGAGAAAGGAGGAAAACAAGATAGATGGTATTCTGGAAACAAAGGGAAAACAATATTTCAAGATGAACCTGATGGAGGGTTCAAGAGTGACTGATAGTACCTAGCAGGGGAAGTATTGTTAAGGTTTTTTATTTGTTTGCTTGTTTTTTTTTTTTTTTTTTTTTTTTTTTTTTTAA